>JABAJX010019983.1:0-15627 GCA_018221735.1 Termitomyces sp. K1Aa | reverse complement strand
CTCGAAGTTTTAGTAGACCCTAGATTCTAGAAGCTATCCTTTCACCACGCCGAATCAGAATATCGGTCACTATACATATCGTGATCCTCACACAACCTATCACTACTTACAGCCCCACAGCCTCCCTCGAGCACACAGCAACAGCCTCTCCGTTCAAGTCTGAGAGGCCACACCATCACATCGTAGTAAGTACCAACTTTGGTTCTCAGCGCTCCACTTCGACCATAAATATGGAACATCACAGTCCGCGTCCGGACAATTACAATCCAAACTCAGCGTCAAACTGGAGGTTGATCCCGACACAATTTTAATGTACTGCGATCAATAGTAATATTAATTGTATGAAATATGGCAGGTTTTCGTACCTTTCGGAACCGCTTTAACGGCATGCTGATTCAAAAATGCTCCTGAGGCGTCGGGTAAATCAGCTTGCGCGGCAGTTGTACCTCGGACGACGGAAAGATGTTCATGCCGGGCTGACAATCTTTCAAATGGACATCAACGATATGTAGGGCATTACCTCTTCATGCTCATGTTAGATCTGCTTAATGGAAAGTTGTCTAGTAGAAATCTGTTCCTCAAGACTTTGGGATGTATCGCGATTCGGATCAGGCGAACGCAAAGCCTTGATAAGTATGTAGTACTTACGTTTGATTAAAGTGTTTCTACATACGTCGATTGTAATGGTCAGCTATCTTTATTACGACCGTGGTCCCCCCTTCTCCCTGGTAGCGTTTCACATCTATCATCGTACAGCGCTTCCCCTCCATATGCATGCCAGTGACCGCTGACTTCGGCTTGACCAGTCTTCACACGTCCAACATTCCGAATCGGATTTAATACCAAACTAGAGATAAAAAGTTTATATAAGAAGATAAAGGTCGTGTAAATCGCTACGAACGTATGATCTAACGCACCTGATTATATCAATTTGGTACAATTGCAGTCACTCTGCGAGTTCTTTTTTGGAGAGCTCAATTTTTGGGAGCTGGCTCTAACAGAATAATATATGATAAGTAGCACGGTGCTACTAATCATATATTATTCGACTAGTTTGATAATGAAGGCTGTGTTATATGTATACCAAATGTATACAAAGTTGGGCATTTGTTACGACTGTAAGAACTCTGGACGGGTGTAAGCGTCAAATAAAGTTTGTTTTACGAGTTGGAAAGCGTACGAATTGGGTATTATGACACCCCGTACTAGGCCTAAAGTTTGAATAACAGTTTGTTTGAATGATCAAGCTACCTGGACACTGACTACAACTGTTACCGAACCTGATCGTGGAGAATTTCCTATGCGTCGATCGTCACTGAATTTTGACATGCCTGTCGCGTTTGAATTTTTCGCATCTGTCAGATCACTCATCCCGACTAGATCTCTGACTCTGAGGGAACATGATTGTTTGGTTGTTACTAGTTAGACATAAACAAAAAACGGTTTTTTTACAACATCCAACACTCGACTCGGATCATCTTTAGGCTACTTACGATCTGCGATGAACGCCTCGGATGCAGCTGGATCAGACGTGTCATGGGCACTTGAATGTTATCGCCTTCTCACCGCGGCCGACAGGCGAGCAAATTCACATAATCACTGGCAATGACTCAACAGCTCCCCACTGTCATACTACGCAGCATCTCAATATGCTATTCAAACGATTGCGCCTTCGACAGTTAGGTGTCGAACAATTCTCTTGAGGTTACCTGCGGACTACACGGTTCAGAACTCTTCAAACCACCTTATGATCTCCCCAATTCTTTCACTTGAGTTATTTGCTCGACCGCAATGAATAGTAATCTGGAGGTCGAGACGTCAGACCAGAATAGCCAAACACAGGATTTCTGTTCTTCGTGACAAGTTGGCATCAAGCAGCATCGTATCCTGCACCGCTGCGCCGTGCTTTTACACTAAATCTGTGACAAGCTTCCCATATCCATTTGATGAATATTCTCCGACGGCCTCGGCGGCGGTAGCTATGTCGTGCGATCTGGCCTTCTATAAAAAAACCTGATCACCATAGGGTCGTTTGCACCAGCGCTTGCGTAGCCGCTGTAATTTGGCATTGTAAATGGTTAACTTAGGTGATGTACAATCATGTCGCTCATCGGTCCCATGCCGATTCCGCGGACCAGTAACGAACGGTCAATCGACGTCGGGGGTCACACGACCTATCGACCGAGGCAGCGGTGTGGTTTGCTTTAAGTGCATCCGATCAAGGATATTTCCCTTTTCGTTCCTTGATCTCACAGATACCTATGCGATTGGTAA
Organism: Termitomyces sp. K1Aa; assembly: GCA_018221735.1. Lineage (NCBI taxonomy): Eukaryota > Fungi > Basidiomycota > Agaricomycetes > Agaricales > Lyophyllaceae > Termitomyces > Termitomyces sp. K1Aa. The sequence goes on along the minus strand of JABAJX010019983.1, from coordinate 13,353 downwards.
ATGTCACCGCACGTGCGTTGTACATATACGAGAACTTAAAAACCGTTGACAGGCGCGTCAGAATAGACACCTTATTCTTCACTCCGTTCACTATCTCGGGAATGTCAGTGACTGACCTCCCCCCTCACCTTCAAATCACTGGTGCGTTATAGGTCTTATTGAAAGTCATTGCGCTTACACTCACTGTGCACAGATATCAAGGTCGAACTCCCCGCATCTTCGAGCAAATCAATTCAGTCTATCGAGATTACGATAGATACAGAAAATGTGCCTGGACAAGTGAGGGGTCAAAGATCAGCAGAAGCTTCTCGAAGGCTGAATGTGACACTGGAGCCACCTCGGTGAGTAATTGACACGATTTCATCTATACTCAAGAAACTCAGCATTCTCACAGTGTAATCACGGAGCTACTACAAGTCACGGTTCATCTACGTTATAGAAACATTCTGGGGGGAAGGTGGAGGAGTGATGGGCCATTTTCAATCACTTTCCAGGAACTGCTAGACGCACCAAGTTCAGAAGTGGGGGACAAAAGAGGTATGTCGCGTCAACTTCTGTTTCTATTGTTTCTCAGTTACTTTCAACTAGAATGGCGTGGAGAGTTTGGAAAACTGACGGTCATCGTTGGCTTGACGACGCGCAGAAGACATGTAAGGTCAATGCACCCAGAACAAACGACATAAATCTGATAGTAGCAACAAAGCCAGTAGAACGAGCTCCTAGCATATCTACGAGCGTGGGAACAACGTCTCTCGATCCCGGAGATGGAAGTGAGCTGACGCCTACTACGGAGAGCATCCTCCGTAACTGCCCTCGGTGAGTGGATAACCTCGATTTACTCTCGTTGTGCACTCATTATGATGGTTGTCAGTTTCCGAATCCTCGTTATAGGAAAGGTTCGATGCCCTGTTATCTATACTTGAAATTTTCAATTTCAATCAATTGGTAGGCGGGCGTCGGGAAATCGTCTTTGATTAACAAGACATTCGGTGTCAACGATGCGGTGAATCCACTTTTGTTCTATGAATAATAACTACAAGCTGACAGAAGCGTGCTTTGAGATCGTGTCACATCTTGAAGCAGGGTTTGCCGATATATATAAGGAAATATACACCGAGGAAAACCCCCATTTCATCCTCCATGATAGCAAGGGTTTTGAACAAGGTGATGATGCTAACGTCAAGATAGTCCATCGTTTCATCAATGAGCGGAGGGAGATGCCTCTCATCAAAGATAAACTACATGCAATATGGTGTGTCATTGTTTATACGCCAATGACATCTGGGCTTATTCTTATATAGGCTATGTATAGATATCCCGATAGCTGGGGGTCGATTATTGGAGACTGGAATTGAGAAGTTTTTGAAACTTAAAATCGAGGACAAGCTGGGGAATGGTATAAATTGCTTCTCCGATGTCCAATTGTAACTTCGTGGTCTGACTGGATCTATCATAGTCCCCGTCATCGCCGTCTTCACGAAATATGATCTTTTAGTTGTGCGTGAAAACCGCTTGCTTAACCGAGCAGATCACCCTGGTAAACCACTGGAGGAAATCACAAGTCTGATCGCGCAGAATGCGAGCACGAAACTTCATGATACTTGTGTGGAACCTTTTGAAAGGTTTGTGGAGAGCAAAGTGCCCCACATAACTGTCTCAAGTGTGTTGAAACCCACTGATTTTCTCTTGGCGTCATTGATCCATTCGACCTAACAAATTATAGCGGAACCTGGATACGAGGATCGCTTGTCTGACTTGATTCAAATCACCTACGACTGCGTTCTTGGTTATTTGGCCGATGCTTCTGTTGTTACCGCAATCGCTCAGAGGGTCAGCCCACGAGTTAACATCCGCGCATCCATCGAGTGAGTGTTGATCTTCTACGTTACCAAAGCCCCCGACTCATTTGATCATAGGGTCGGGCGGAGGAGTACGTCAGCGGTTATTGAGTTATACCTACGTTAACGACTCGCCTCCAGAGTACTGGGAACGATTGGCAACAAGTGCGAATTTTCCTGGAAAGATCTTACGCCAATGTCTTGATGTCATTCACGCCGACATCATTGCGGTCTGGCGGTTCAATGATCCCAAGGGTGTCAGTCGACTGATTTCATACTAGATGAACCATTTGGACTGAACGATTGCCTAGTATTTGTCAAGCAAGGAATTTAAAGCAATGATAACCAACATCGTTGTTGTTGATAGGGATCGCGAGAATAACCCGGGGAGAAATCTGTAAGTTCTTGCACTCGTATCAACCGATTTTGCCAACCGTTAAACCTCCAGAGCCGCGGGAGTCTCTCTTGTTGCAGGTATCGCAGGGATAGCATCTGCCCTGTCTGGTCCTGTAGCCCCAATCGTTATCCCTATTGCTGCTTCTTTCGTGCTGGCAAAGTGGGCTTACGATATGTATCAACAGACGCAAGTTAATTTACCATTAATCACGATACACTTCTGACCTGCGACATCTAGTACCGTCGTGCTGAGGCTTCTTATGACCTACATCATCGATCTAACTCTGATCCTTCAAAACATATTTTGGCTCCAAGTGCTAGCTGACCCTGATCGTCCTTTATCACGTCGAATCATCAAGTCGGCAGTACTTGCTTATGAGGGATCTACCACAAAACGGACGCTATCCTTCAAGATCGAAGAACACCTGAAGGATGCGTCATTCTTGAATGTTGGCCCCGACACCACGCTCAAGAAAATTGTGGACTTGATCGAGATGAACATTATTGATTCAGCAGAAGTATTGGATCAGAGGAACAATTTCACCATTCCAAGTATTGTCGGAGATGATGAAGCATGGGAAACATAGGGAAAGACAAATATACGAGTATCAATTTACACGGCCATTTTTTGTCTTCAAGGTCCTTCTGCCATCATCTCCTGATCTTTCGCTGACTAGACGTAGTCGCTGCTTTATTCCTTATTCGACGCCATAACAAGTTTATCTCGTTGCTTCATTTTGTTTTAGCTAGGTTAATTCTTGGACGATGTATGTGTCATGAACAAACAACCTATTGATGTGATTTTCCATAACGATTCTGACAAGACTTACATTAAGCTGATATCGCGTCTCCTTGTCCTCAGGTGACATGGGTCGTGGCAGACACTAAAACGAGGCTTTGTCGGAGATCTCTTTCCACTTGACAGCGGAAAATCTAAGGCCTGGTTTTTGTTTCTATGAGGTAATGAGTTATTACTTCAAATATCCGAGTGATGGCCTGACACTAGACTCAATAAAATCATGGTGTTAATCAAAATGAATATGTTGGAACATAGGAACAGTTTCTTTCTCTCAGCTGTTGTCAAAGACAATGAAGCATTGAAAATGTAGTAAACGGTTCTGAGACAGGAGTATCAATTTTCATTACTTCATCTCTTCGGTTCTTTCTTTCAACTGATGAAACAATTCGTGTTAGATGTAGCCAACATTTTCTTTCTTGTTCTATCAATATACAGATCTTTATTCCTTCATAACTTGATTTCTTCCTGAGGAGCTAGAACAAATCGATTTAATTTTCAAACAAGTTACAATGTATGACAGATGAGCAACCTACTAATGCAATTCTCATGGATGATTTTGACAAGACTGTTGTGAAGATAAGATTGTGCCTCCTTCTTAAGCTTCTCTTCAAGTGATATTGTTGGTGAAAAGAAGGATCTGGATGGCCCAGATTTTTTGTCATCCAAGAACGTAAAATCCAAGGCCTTGACACTACTCATGACAGTGTGAAAATTCTGAGATGTCAAATAGGCCACCAGCGCTGCTATAATGGAATCTTTGAATGTCATTTGATGGTTCTCCTTTTTCAAGAAGAATGAGTGTTCTGCAACAATGGCCAGAGCTATGCAATCCATTTTTTTGAGTATTTGTTACTACTTCCAAGCATGATAAAAAGTTGTCTCACAGGTTGCAAGCTGAGCAATCTGATAACCAACGAGTGTTTCTGCATAGCCTGTCTGAAGAATTCAAGTAAGCACCCACATCTATCCCAAGAATTGGAAGGAGGGTGCACCAGAGCTCCTAATTTCTCTTGAATACTTTGATCAGTTTGGATTTTGTTGAGCTATCTGAGATCAGTCATTTTTGTATAAAATTACAGCTTTTAAACCTTACTCTCTGGGGAAAATCATTATTTATGTGTCAGAATTAAGAAATTAGTAAGAAACGCACAGTCTGTTTGATTTCAATAATTTGAAAGATAGTAAGGAAATTCTTGGAGTAGTTACATTCAGACTCACAGTCTAGAAGCTATAATGGCAAGGAAATTGCACAAAAAATCCCTCAAGCAAAACTTACTATCTGAAAATTGACAGATCAGAATCACACAATAGAGAAGAACAATTAGAAATAACAGAAGCAGAACTCACCCACTTTGATGTAACATCTACTAAATTTGAGCTGTTTCATAAGATGTAGAGTGTGACTTACAATCTATAAATATGAATCAGTGGAAGGTAAGAAGATAAGGAGTTGAACTAACTTCCTACACAAAAGATCATTTGATTGTTTTACTGAAGTGAAACAACTCACATCCTGCTATTGAATAAATTCAGGTATGGTATATTATTGTTAGATATTGGTTCATATACACACCCCCTGAAATCCTCAATGTTCAGTTATCTTCAGCAAATTAGAAAAAGATTCACATGCTAAAACAATGAGTTCTTTTAGGATGTTTATAAGTACACATAATTTAGATACACTTACTTTCTATTTATACTGAAATTCAAAATCATAGATCATTTGTTGTATATTGCAAAACTCACAAGCTGTAATGATCAATTATAATGAAAAATATTAACATGTAAGCCACATACTGCCTGAGAAATTCATATGATTTAAGCCAATGGATAACACAAATAGAAGAGTTCATTTACCTCCTGATAATGTGTCAATATTATGAATGATGAATCAGATTAAACTTACATCCTGCAGTTTTTTTAAAATGTCAAATGAAGATAATACAAAATCCAACTAACAGTCTGAAAGAGTTGTTAATGCTGTGAAAGACTTGAAATATTCCACTGACTCTCTAGATGTGCACATCAAAAAAGTTTATAATGGTTAATTTTAAACTCACAAACTATTGAGTGTTAGACTTTGTGATAGGTATCAGAGTTAGAAAAACATACCAACTGTGACAAAAATATTTATCAGCAAGAGTTTTTTCTTTCTAGAAAAAACTTACTGTATGCTGAAAGAGTTTGAACAAGATCAACTAAGTGTCTGAGCACTTTAGAATAATAAAACTTGCCAGCTACATGTATGTGACATCAATCTTGTTGATCAGATCTTAGCTAAACTCAACTCACCCGCTATGTTGTAAATAAGCAATTAGCAAAATTCACCCATATAAAGGAATGAACCCACCAACTATAGTTTTTTAAGCCAATTAAAATATTCAATGAATGATCAACAACATACATTCTATGGTGACAAGTTGATTCAGAAGTGGCTAGACAGATAATTGCATTTTGACTTGCCTTCTATAAGAAATATAATTTATTGTCACATTATCAATAATAATTATTGCACAGTGTACCATTATCTGCTATTCAAGAGCAAAACAGAAGATTGAGCAAATGTTCAATTATAATAGAATATACTCACATTCTGTTGAATATTGAATTGACCAAAAACAATTTTACTGCAATTTTATAGAATTCTCACCTCCTAAGAATAGTTTAATCTGTCTGAATAGAGCATGTTTCAAGTTACTCACTACCTCCTAAGACAAACTCATTCTTTAACATCAAAGTGTCAGCATTTAAACAACTTACAGGCTGTAACTTAAAAATTAGCCACCAAATTAGATCAGTCATTGAATTTTTCTTACAATCTATGATTAAATGAAATCCCAATTAATTCTTGATGTATGCAGAAGAACATCTTTCATACCAACTAAAATGCACATTAAGATTACATCAGTAAATGAAATAACTTCTATACCTGGATCTGAGAAGACTATTATGTTTGAATCATCCATTATTTGATGCAACAACTTGCCTCCTGACAAGGAGTCTAAATGAAAAACTTCAGCATTTTCATAAAAATGAGCTTACTTCCTAAATATTTTTGAATGACCTCCCACAACAACTGAAGGCTTGTAACTTACATCCTACAGAAGACATTCAATAAACATCAATCATTGATTTTGAGTTATATAAATGGTTTATACCTCCTAAAACCAGAGTCCTTGGAAACTGAAACAACTTGACTGTCCAACTTACCTTCTAAAAACAATTTATCAGATATAGAATAGCCTATTTGTCAGAAGAACTTGCCAGCTTTTAGAAGAACAACAGTCATTAAGGATGTTTATGACATGATTAGACTGACACTTACCAGCTAGATATGCAAAGCAGGAGAATCCATCAAGCATGAACAATGTCATGAGATAAGTACTTACATCCTAAGTCTAAGTCAGCAGTGATAAGATATAACAACATGCTTGACATACATCCTGTTATGCTTGTTAGTACCAAAATATCATATTTGCTTGATGTGAATGGAGCCCACCAGAATATGGGGATACCATCTCAGAATGATAGACTCTACTTCTTTTCTGGACAACTTGGTAACTGAGTCCATCTTCGAAAGAAGCTTTCTGCACGTGAAGAATACAACGTCAGAACTACTGTCTATAGAACACTGCAAGTTCAGGTACCCAATGGCATATGTTGTGCAGAGTTTCAGACTGGTCTGCTGGGTAGCTACAAAAAGCAATTGAAGGGTATCATCATCAAGAGCCTCTGCTGTCACTTTCAGAAGTTCTGTACAGTCAGCATTAGCTTCATTCATATCTATGGAAACAATAGTAAGACTATATATCTGGCTGTATACAATCTGATCGTACCTCGAAGTACTACATGGTGTTTGGGTGAATATTTTGAATTGAAGATACGAAGCTTCGGGTACATCTCCTGGAAAAGCTGCTGTGCGCGCATGGGGGCTTGAGCAATGGCATCATCATGACTAATGTCGGGGTTTTCCTTTTGGAGCTCCTGGAACGCCTTATCATCAAGCGCGTCGAGTTTGGTAAACAATACAATGACAGGCACTGGCGAGTCCAATTACAGGCTGTCAGAAAGCAATGAAAATAGTTGAGTCACAAACCATGTCCCGTGCCACATTTCTCAAAGAACTCTTCTTCTGCCTTTGTAACAGGTCTAGCATCGTTCAACGGAATGCAATACCTAGGCCGCGAAAATGAGTTGGGGCAGCTCGTGCGGGAAACAAGCGAAAGATACCAAATCACATGCACGCGATCCTTGAGTTCCCTCTGATTTGCTCTCTTCCGGATAAATGCCTTCACTCGACTCAACTCGTCCGTATTTCCTGCTTCAAAGCCGCGAGAGTCGTGAAATATGAAGCTAGGACTGCTCTTGAAGATCATTTCATTCTCAATTTCATGAATTCCCCGCTACCAAGATGGTCACATTACTTAGTCAGATAGAATAAGCTATGAAAGCGTACGCCTGTGGATTCTCGAAGTACTTCCAAATTAATCTGACGCTCTTAGCAAGTATCACAAGTATCAGAGTAAAATCAAACGTACTGGACTACCAGTGGCATCATGAATCTCGGGATCTTCTGTCGAATTACATACTCTCTTGAGAATAGTTGTTTTACCGGAATTTGCTCTTCCGATAATGAGAATACGAAAACGCCCAGCCCTCTTGCGGTTCCTAGCAGCTTGTGCTTGGTCTACTTTGGAATCGCGTCTCCGTGCAGGCTTGAACATAATAAGAGTAGATGGCAGACGAAATATACAACGGGGTCAAAAGCCGACGTGGGATAAATACAAGCTCAGTAACCTACGAACGTGCGATGAACCACGAATCAGAACTCAACTGTCACAAGTAAGGTTGTGTCAATTGGGACTGATCACAATTTGTACCTAAAAATAAACTCCTGTTCAAGAAGAGAAGTGGTGATATGAAGGAAAGGGCTATGGACTCGGGGATCTGATACATCGTCCATTTCTTGCTTTCATGGAACAAAAATACCTTACCCTGGCGCGACCAAGTAGCTGGATGCTGAAAACTTTTCACCAATTTCTGGATATGTAAGCGAGGCTGAGGAACAAAGAGATGTGAACGCAAGTGTGATGGGGCAGATGGCTCCAATGAAGGAGCGAGAAAGCGACACGCATAGTTGTTCAATCTGATCCTTGTTCGAGTTTCAGCCTCCGATTATATGCTATAGGGATGGATCGAAGAAAGACTCACCTAAAACATCATCAGAAGTTTGAAACTCATCGTTACTTTTATGAGGTCTTGAAGACCTCACGGAACAGTAACCACATCGGCCCTCCAGAGTTCCATGTGTTGATGACGTTGACGTCGCGATTCTCGGCCTTAGATCAGAGATTTCTCGAGCAGAGTTTCTGTAATCGTTGTTTCTACTATACACCCCCCTGTAACGTGATAGCAGATTTTACTTACCTCCAAATGCACGTAAGTCGGCCACAATCAACCCTTCTTTACGCTTCGACTTCAATTCTTTTTCTGATACACTCGATATTTAAAATCGCACAGAGTGGTTCGCGTTTAGTCGGAGTCTAAGAAAATAAAGTCAACTCTTGATTATGTAAAATTTAAACACAGCCACGAACGCGTCTTGGATCTATCTAAGTCTTGTCATGGAGCTACCGCAACATTTACAAACTCGTGTCCAGATGCCGGACAAGACGCATTGCCTCGAATGTGGGAAGGCAGCGCCTCCAGAAAAAGCCCTTCGCCGATGCTCAGAATGTCGTGCGGCAGCATATTGCTCAGTCGACTGGTACGTGGTAAATCGATGGGTCACGGCTAACGAATTTCCTCAGAAAATTTCCTGCCTTGCACTTAGTCAAAAGGCTAACCGGAAATCTCATAAGCTCTCCTGGTACGTAGCAAGTCTTGAAAACGTATTATGTAGGCCTATCTTATCTTTGATTGTCTAGAGCAATTCATACGTAGGCTTGACGTAGGCGAGAAATCGCCTAACTACTCTGGAGTCTATGGTCGGCAAACATGCGTCCAAGGTGAAGAAGGGACGAAATCCAACGTACAAGGCAAGAAGATCCAGGATCGACTTCTTTTTTTTCATCGTGTAGTAATATGCAGGAGGGAGTCGGGACATTCTTCGAGACCTGATGACATTCGCAAATGAGCACAATGGGTACTAAACCTCAATTAGTAAATATTTTGTCATGTCAGGCTCACTAGATGAAACAAGGGACGCGTTCACCTCCGCTGCTTGGCATTTACTTGACCTTGTCAGTGATATATCGCGCGCAGACCCATGTCCTCGGCATAACCTTGCGTCGAACAGCATCTTCTAATCCTCGCGTCCTTTACTCTCTGATTGAAACCGAGGTCGTACCAATGTCCTTCCTGGATGAATTTCGACGTGAACTTGTTGAGAATTTGAAGACAATAACTCCCCACGCCAAGCGTTGACCGAGGTGAGCACAGGGTCAAGTTAGTTCTCGATCTTACTCAAAAATATCCGCAGCTTTCTGTTTTTACCTTCCAACCCCTTGGAGTTTTCAATGTTCATAAGAACTATTTTTCGCGTTTGGTGGGGAATCAATCAAGCCTGTTCCACTTGATAATTCACGAAGCTCATGCAATCTACTAGCCCCGACTTCCTAGAGCAATCCACGTCAAATGCTTTGAGGCTTTCAAAGGTGGCGCTTATGCTCCGACATTCCGTCCCTACCAAGCTGCACCCTGAGGCTCGATAGAATTCTAGAGAACTGTATTACTAGTAAGTCCAAGGTACCTATAGACGATGCTGCCTCAGAAAAGATACCCCATATTTACATTACCTTCCGTTCAACCCTCTGATGATAGTCTTCAATAATCATGGATATATCCATCCTTGAAACATAGCTGAAGGATATCTGACATACCACAACCATTAGCGAAGGGAAAACAGGTTGCAATTGAGGCCTGTCATCTTGATCTTATCTTATCTGATCAGAACTTGGAAAATGTCAGCATGGATGTGCTGTGTGTGGGTTCTAACACTATCATGATTTTAGAGCACCCAAAGGCGCTCTTTGGGTGCTATAAAGCTCAGGTGTTTCTTCCTTCTTTGGCCTCGACGTTGACACGCTCCTCTCAGATTTTTCGCTCTTGATCACAGGGATTGATTTATGAGTTTGTCTGTTTTCCAATTCTTGTAACTTCAAGCTCGATGATGCTGTCGACATTTGCAGAAGACAACGAAGATAAATTTAACCTTCACTCGCAGGAACCCTCTCTGAGTTCTCAAGGATATGATGAACGGGCGCGAAAATTCTGGTCTATCTATGTCAAAGAAACGGAGCAGCACGACAAAAACAGGACAGAGACTTGGAATGTGAGTCTGATAACTGATTCGTGCTGGGAACTTGAACCATAATCAACCGTATGCTGATATTTAATTAATAACTAATCCATTTTCCAGGCCGGTCTCTTCTCTGCTGCAGTCACCGCCTTTTTGATTGATAGTTACAAGCTCCTCCAACCAGACTCCAGCGACGAAATAAAGGACTTGCTCAAGCAAATTCTTGCTGTCCAAATAGCGGGAGCATCCCTCAATACGTCGGTCATGCAACTTCCCACCTCCGTAGATCCTCCTGTGTACAAACCATCGACTTCGGCAATCACGGTCAACGTTCTTTGGTTTCTCAGTCTATTATGCAGTCTCGCCACAGCCCTAGGTGTTACGCTGGTACAACAATGGATCAGGGACTATCTCCAACGAATCGAACAGACCAGCCAACCCCAGCGGCGTGCGATGATCCGTGGAATCATGTTCCTTGGAAGTAAAAAATGGCAGATACACAGAGTCGTCGAGTATATCCCATCACTCCTTCATTTTTCCCTCTTCTTCTTTGCTGGGTTATGCACTTTCTTGTGGGATATCGACAAGGTTACAGCAGGTGTAGTCGTGGCAGTTGTTATATGCTGCCTGTCCTTCTATACCTTTGCCACTATTGCACCTCTCCTTGACTCACGCGCGCTTTATGAAACACCCTTCTCTCATTTCCTTTGGTATACCATGCGACGCTTCGTATCCGGTCCCCAGGAGGCCGAGAGCCTGTCGCAGCTTCGTGAGGACTTGGCATCCTCACGATTCGACCCGAAGGCCGTGCAGAAACAAATGCAAGCGGTCTCGTGGGTGTATGATAGGACTACCGATGACTACGAGCTACAGGACTTGTTGGAGAGCATCCCTGGACTTTTGAGTTCGCAAGATGGTCGGGAAGCATGGAAGGTCTTCTGTTTGGAGAGTAGCCAGTCAGCGCAGGAAGTTGAACCCCGTACTGTTCGTCTTCTCAATACCTGCAGCCCCACTGGGAATCTAGATCCAAAAAGTCGAAAACAACGAGCAACGCTCTGCATTGATTCACTATTGGCTTTCTCATCTTTTTCCGACTCGTTCAAACCGAATAGCTTATCCAATACCTTCGAGTTCGACCAATATATTCTAGCTCCTTGGGAAGACGATGGTACGCTAGCCACCAAAGCTGCCTGTGCAGAAACCCTGTTCCGGCGTCGATCACTCATTTCCGAGATCCCCAAGATCAAGTCTAACTTTGACCCTCGTGACCTAGAAAACGCAGATCAGGCGCTGAGGGATATCGCTTCTCTAGACCATCCATACTTTCCTGACCCTCTCTACTTTCAAGCACTACCCTACATTATCCTAGGATACTTGCGCATGCATGAGGTGTATCCGACGATCCAGACTGACGATTTACTGCTACAACAAACGTCGTCAGGATTCGTCAACATTCCCCATACGAGTCGGAAATCCTGCCATGGACCGAAAGGCTTCAAGTTGAATAATCCCGGGTCTACAACGCAGGAATATGCCGTGGAAACCTCTAACCCCGAGCGTAACTTCTCATCATTTATCGAGCAGGAGCTTTCCCCTTTCAAATCCTTGCTATCTACCTTGGGATACCATCCAGTCGGTACACCACTGACTAGATGGGATGAAAACCACTCCACATGCCATCTAATGTCGCTGATCACACAATCCGATGGCCCATTTCACCTGTTCGGAGTCATCCTTACAGCCATCATCGAAGACGAGGGTACAGTCGGTGGACTTTTGATGCTAATCAGCACTCTAAAGTTCTACAAGCCTACAAAACCATTCAAACCCTCCGTCATCGACCAATGGCTCGAGACCATCTGTCCCTGTCTCTCAGATAACTTGCCACCCGACTCGGAAGGATCACAGATCCTCCTTATCCTCGCCCTACTCGAAATTCTGGTCTGGGAGCGAGAATGGTCATCCGACGAGGACCCTTTTCCGTTCTCAGGTACGACTATCTATCGTCTCACTCATCTTGTGCCAGGTGGTCTGACCCACCTTCTGCCCGTGGAGCTGGCAGAACGAGCACTTGGGGTTACACCTGACAACCAGGTCAACGATAATCGGATCCAAAATCGTGCGATTTATGCTTTTATGCAGTTTAATGTGGAGAGGGAAAGGGGGGTTCGCCTTCGGTCCCGGGAAATTTGATTTAAATGTTATAACTTTTATGCAGCACCAATACTTATTCACAAAGGGTCGATCTCAATTCCTCCCTTACCATTCATAGAAAGCTACCTAGCCGTTTTTGTACTAGGAGGTGGTCGGTTATTGGACAACTGTTAAAACTCACAGAAGCCCAATGAACGCGTTCACTGGTGTATGTACATAAACAATCAATTTGTCAAGTCTGACAGACTCGGACCACTTCAAGTTAACAGTTACAGCTTAGATTTCCGAATACTAATACCCACTTAAGTCTCTGAATCATCCTCAATACAGTCTCAAGCCTCTCAAGGAAATTCAACACTGCCGAAATCGTTAGCTGTGCTATGCCCACTGTTAGTATTAATTGATAATTCAGTTTCCAAGGCCCGGGGTTCTTAAGCTTATCAATGATGATTGAGGCATACCAAGCAATGGCGTCGTCGTCGGGGAAAGATCGTCAATGCAAACTTGAAGAGGTCACGGTATCCTTTTTTCTCCGATCAGTGCAATTCAACTGCAAAGAACAAAAAGACGGTAAGTCACGTATCATCATAAACAGCGGGTCCAGATCTACTACATCATTGATCAAGCTCAAGCCAAGTTATAACTGAGGATCTCAAGTATAACTCTCAGAGTCCTTCCTTCCAAGATCGATGCTTAGCGCTATCAAACTCGTTGGACGTGTCCTCCGAGAGGGTGTCCTTCAATATTCAGTCATTCCAAAATCCGAAAGAGCTCAAAGTGCCATCACTGGACGCGTTTATATAAACCAACTCATAGTACTGTAACTTTAGGCTTAGTGCCAAGTGGTAACGCGCCTAGAGGCCTTG
>JABAJX010019982.1:0-15655 GCA_018221735.1 Termitomyces sp. K1Aa | reverse complement strand
CTGATAAACGGTCTGATTTATCATGTTGGATTCTTTCTAACATGTCATCCTGTGAATCCCTAGTTGCATTGACAAAGGTAGAGTAGATTGGGCTTTCAGCCTGCTCTCCTTCTGACCAGCCAAAATACAATTGCATTTGCTTGTCATATAACAATACAACCCTGTCTTTTGGGGATACATTAGCTGGTTCTTGGGGCAAAGGTGCCTTGTTTGGCATCCTTGTTTTCCCTTCTACCAAGATAACCCATCCTTTTAGTAGATGTGCTTGCACATGCTCACACTCTGCAATGCAGTGACCAAGCTTCCAACAGTAGTAACAACCACTGTTACCTCCTTGTGAAGCATGCAAAGTTGGTGCAGCACTATCTATCCTGGTCCCACCCTTATTGCCAGTGTTCAAGAAGGCATTGTGCATCTCTGATTGACTTTTCTGCATTGCTTGCATGACTGTCTGGATACTGCCAACCTGTTTTCCCATTGCTATTAGTGAGTCCTGAAGGTGAGCCAGGTGTTTTTCTGACTCCTCTTCCTTAACTCTACCTTGGGAACTACTGCTTTTGGAGGTGTGATCATCACTATTCCTAGTGAATGTTCCATCTATCAGGGCTGACACCACAGCCAACACTTCAGACAAGTCATACTTGTTATCTTTGTGTCGATTGCATGTGGGATCTTTATAATGCCCATACTTGTTGATAAGTCTTTCCTCAATCACATCAGCAAATGCCGGAGTAAAGCACCTCATGAACTTGTCTACTAGAGACCTGTTGCCAGTGACATCTGCCAGCTTTTTAGCTTCAGCTCTAAATTTTCTTATCAAAGAATGAACTTCTTTTGTATCGCTTCTGCTTAACCGGGCATGTTCCCTGCAGATCCGAGGCAGGTTAGATATGCTCCCTGTGTCATCAACTGCTTCTGGGTAAGATTCTTTGATTTCTTTTAGAAATTTCACCCAAGAGTGGTCATTTCCATAGGTATCAAAGCCAAGCCATTCTTGCTCAGTTTGGGCATCCATGTACTCCAAAAGTCTTTTCTTCTTTTCTTCATTGTTGGTGATACCAGCATGTTCAAACAGAGATTCCATCCTCTTTAGAAAATGGCGAACCTCAGAGGGTTCACTGTGTTTAAATTTGGGTGCATCTCTACTGTCAGGCAGTGGCATTTTATACTGAGTAAGTTGTTCCATGTTATTTATCAATTTAACTCATTTAATAACAAGGGGTGTCTGTGTTTTTATGTGTGACAAGCGTTTTTCCTTACAAAGATTTTGTTTTCTGAGAACACTGTCTGGGTCAGGCAAAGGGGACTGTACTCCTTTACTGGTAGCACAAGTCTCTCTTTTCCTTAATGGACTAAAGGTTTTAACCTTTGTTGTTTGAACCTTAGGAGTTGCAGGCCAAGCCCCAGGGCGTGGTCCGAAGCTAATGGTTCTTTTGATTGGACTTTGAAAGAAGTCCTGAAAGTGTTTGTTTTGTGTATCAAAAGCCCCTCGCGGTGGGCTCCAGATGATGCAAATTTAGTTTACTTGTTCTGTATAAGATAGAATCACAGAACTAAGTTATTTTATCCACTGAGGTCTGGGGCTTAGACACACTCAACAAAACTTAAGTAGTGTTGTAAGGTGAAATAGATTTTGTTCAAAAGATGAAAAACTCAAGGTTCTCCAACTTCAAGGGTCAACTATATTATAAACCCAAAGACTAAAACAATGCTTCTAGCCTAAGCAATCCGCTCCCTGGGGATTCCGAGCTGTGGGCAATGTCCTGCTTGCCCGAAACCCCCATCTTTCTTCCCTCTTTATACCATCCTCTGCATGCACGGACCACGCGTGCAATCCTCGTGTTTCCGAGAGGGTGCGTGTGGTACTGCGAGGTCGTCGAGCCCGATTGGCTGTACCATCGATGGTGGGTTGATATCACACCAAATATCAACCCGTACTCCCGGATTTGTCGTTTTCGCTTGCTTGGCGTCTGCTCGAGTACTTTCTGGTCGTGGTGGTGGTCTCTGAGGACGGACGATTCGGTATCGGAGCTTTTGGGAGTACTTCTCGAGTTAGGCAGCGTCGAGGAATCCAATAGTCGGGGCAGTTTCGAGGATAGGCGCTCGTTGTAGTTGTGCCTACCCTCGGCTATGCATAGCCGAGCTGAGCCGGCACAGCCACCTGTCAGGCATCTCGGCACGTGAGGTGTGTGACGTTAGCTTTCTCTTTCTGTTTACAGTCTCTGCTTCGTGCTTTTTGGGATCGTTGGTGATTGTTTTGCCTCTTTACAAGGTACGCCCCTCGCCTACAGTTTTCAGCGACTTCGTGCTTACAGTTTTCGGCACGGAAACGGGTATATTGGATGCGTATTTACTTTACTTCGTCTGTCTCATTAGGAGACAGACGTATCAATATGTCGCCCAAGATCCGAGCGTTGATGGGCGCCTATCAATTGGCTTCGTCTATGATCATTATTTTTCATACGTCCGACAATCCGGTCCTTTCAAGCGCTGCGCACCAGCCCGCGATCTAGTTTTTCTACTTACAAATGGCTCTTCGCTCTTGCCTACTGAATACCGAAGAGATAGCGAGCCTCCCTCTTCTGAGACATTTCATCCTCTGCGAATGAGTAAGGGTTATCCGTCTTGCGATATGACCGCCCAAAATCTATCAACCGGAAGCTCAAGCTACTTTTTTCCAGAGATAAGAGGTGTGTTCCCTGAAGTTCGTTCAAAGGCCCTATTTGCATGACAATGTTTCGATCGTAGATAGATCCATGCATCCATCCTGCTGCCATGAAACGGTAAAAAAGCGATGCAGCCTCATGCCTACCACGATATGGTGTAAATCAGTCGATTCGTCATTGCCGAAGAAGAGAGAAAAAACCAACTTCTGGTCGAGCGTGAGTCCTCTCATATAAACTTGAACACCACAGTCCTCTAACAATAAGATGGGGCTTCTGTACCCTGGTTATGAAACGTAACTGAAGAATGTGACAAGCATTTACTGAAGAAGAGCTGACCTGTATATGAGGTGTCTTCAGGAACGTAGTAGCCGTAGAACTGAGGGACGATAGCGCCGATCGGAACAGGATCCTTGATGCCAGGTACAATGTTGAGGCCAGACCAGTGTTCGAAGAAATGAGGATCAAACGTTTGATAGTTAAGAGCCTCTTGATGCAGATGCGTGTCACCTTGGAACGACAATTTCGCCGCCACGCGCACTTTGGCTGTGTCAGGTACGTAGATGTCTTTTTCTAGGTGCACACAATTAGGACGTGACGTCTCCTGCCACGAGACAGAAGTCCTGATGGCTTGAATATCTGTATCGCTACAATCCTCGCACTCTTCGATGACGATTGCCTGCGTTCCCATCAGATTCATCTCATTCTCCGATTGACGAACCTCGATTTTTTTGCGAATGTCGTCAATAACGCATTCTCTACAGAGAGTGAAGTGTGGTTGATGACACAAGAGCGAGCGCGGAATTTCCCATTCGCAAGAGTACACAGAAGAATGATGGCCGCTCCCCAAAAGTTTTGCAGGCGATATATACAGGTGGGCTTCTTGTTCGGTTATCGACGCTGGTGGAGGCTCATGTAATACCTTTACGAAAAACGGAGCTTCTCCAGGTCGACATTCGGATACACGAACGATGAAACTTTGCGTTGGGTTATCGCCAGTCTTTGAATTCTCGGTTGAAGTTTCCCACTTTGGTTGTAGCTTGTAGACAATCAAAGAGTCCTTTTGAGTAGATGTCCACTCTGCGTCCGTGTTGTAGTGAATGGCTCGCCCATAGTGAGACTTAACTTTCAGAGCCTTCCATGGATCATGAACAATGAGTGTCTTAGGAAGGTTCTCATAAGGGATTCGTGTTCGAAGCTTGGCAGGGTGATAACTGAACGGTACAAGTGGCCAAGGCCATGTACTAGGAGCTCGCGTCACTGACACCTGTCCAAAAATCAACATTCTATTACGATTTGACAATGTAGGCTGATCGACGTACTTCGGATTGGCTTTCGTCACTTTGTATCTCTGTTTCTTGTGCGTACAACGGAGTTCCTTTTCCTCTGCGCCGAATAGCCGTCTCCTCCATCTTCAAGACTTGATCGTGGGGGTATACTGTTATCATCTTCGGATACTCTTGGGTCTTTGTGAGGTTCAGTTCATCCGTCGCAAATTCTCCTTCTCCATTTTCTTTCATCCAACGAGCAATGGCGCTCCCAGAAGAAATCCACTTGGTTGATGAGTCTGAAGTACTTTGCACAGTATAGATATGTTGCATCGATGCGGCCCATGGAAACTGATTAGGAGACTTCTCTATACTATATTTTGACAGGTCAGAGAAAGACAGGTCCTTGCCATTGGGCGCCCGGGGCCACACTCGTACAACTTTGCGTTGTCGAATCTTCCAAGTGGGAACTGGAGAGGGAGGCGGAGGAGGCGGATTGTCTACTACAAGTGTTGAACTTGAGCTTGAGGAGTCTAATGAAGAGGGCACCGGGACAACTTGGACGTCAACTTCGTCCTTTCCCTTGGATTTGTCATCTTTTAGGGGGTGTACTTCGGCAACAGTGTTTTCTTCACTACAAATGGCATCCATCGAAGGGCATCCACCGTTAACATGCGACGGATTGAAATCGCATTCGTCCTGAAAAAGATGCATCGGGAATTCCATGTAAGTGGCAGGTCACTTACCATAGTGAGTCGTGAATACAGTGGAGGGTCAAGTTTGACTGAATATAGGGGAAAACGGCCTATCCGATTGAAGACAGCTACTTACCTGAAACTTCCCCTAATCACAAAGGTGACCCGCACGAGTCAGGATATCTCTAGATTCCATCAAAAGACGCACCAATCTGACAACTTGATCGGCGTTCTTGCCTCGTTGGCTTATAATATACGATGATCTTCGACCTATCAGAACCATGATAAAGTATCAAGTGAGTATTCCATCTCCTGCGCAAGTTGTTATCAGATGGCCAGATCGACCCAACTGAAAAAGTCTCAGTCAACTGATAGCCCGAATAGGAAGAACGTATGCAAAACACATCAACTTTTACATGATTTTTAACGAAAACGAAAATCATAATAGTCATTTTGAATTTGAGTGGTCACAGCACGAGTGTTCAACGGATGAAGTCACATCTATCAGAGACTTTCTACGAATACATTGGTTCCCTGGCCATGACACACATCTCGGTTGTCAAATCGAAGTGATAGACGTAAGTAGTGTCATTTGTATGTTGTACCTATGGTCAATGTGAGCGGCTCCGAATGCCAGCCAGCACCTTGAGTCGAGCAGCGCACTAGAGATATTTTCTTCTGGCTATATTTACTACGAGAAATCAATCTTATCAATCGGAGTCATCGCTCCGACAAGGTCACTGGTGCCTTTGCTTAACTGCTGAAGCACTATATTATTATCCAGATCCAAATCTGAAAGTCAATCAGTGAAATTCACACACCAGCACGAAGTACTTATGTCAACATACCTTGAAAAAACCGAGAGGTGGTCCCACGAGTTTGTCTCGTTTCGTTGAGAATCGCTTGTGCTGTCTTTCTATAGTTCAAAGTCACCAGGAGACTGTTGACATATACTAGATTTTACACGAGATGAGCCCAACGATGACGAATAATGAACATTAAGGTGGGACTAACATTTACTTCGAATCAGTGTCAAAGAGATAAAGCCGAAGTTTTGAGGTAAGGCCAGCCACTCAAAACTTTGTAGTTAGACAAAGCTATAATGAAGCTTATAGCGCAGATACTTACGAGAATGAGTGTGAGGGAGGAAGCGCCACTACAAACGGTTGGAGAATCAATCTTGATTGAAATATCGCGAATTTCGACCCACCTAGTAAGTAAACCTGACAAACCTCATTATGAGATTGCCTAAGGGACGGTGCGAACTTACCAATATTAACGGTGTATAGAATCAACTTCTTTACAACGGTTTCTGTTCTAGTTAAGGGACAGCTTTAATTTAGGGATTTATGTCCAGATTGACCCAAGAACCTTGCAAAACCGGATCTAATTGCTCGCTCAGTTGTGAAGAGATCGTCGAACAGATCACAACTGCTGCTTACCGGCGGTTACGGTGGAGATAAAACCACAATGATACAGAGATTGCGACATCGCAGAGCGAGGTCGCAGCGAGTTCGATGCTCCCTCCGATCTGGGTATACTTCCTTGAGAACCAATGATTCCGATACTCGAATCGAGTCTACCTGGCCCATCTCTTCATGTACGGCGGATAACAAATGTTGTACCGTTCTCAATGGGACACGTATCTCAGTGTTATCTAATCGAGTAATGCATGACCCGTGTACTCACAGGTCTCCCCAGAGAACTTGATCCAGAAAACTAGTGTGTTACTGCCAGATATAAAGATCGTGTGTACGTACCGAAGCCGAAGACTAAATGCAGAAGAATCGGTCAATGCCCCAACATTCCAGATTTAGCACGAAGATAACTGACCGAGTTGCAATAGAGACAAGCTTGACTGAATGGGCAAGGGTGAGGGCGAATCCGAACTGAATGGGGACAAACACCTACCAAGAAGTAGACGAGCTTCATGTTTCCACTCACTGTGTCAATCATCAGAAAAGATTGAGACACGGCACAAGCAGACCATACACATATACACTCTCATTATGTACAGCCTAAGAGCGTATAGTTAGCTTTACCAACTCATACTACATTCCGTCAACATAAATGTGTCGCACCCTTGGACACAGCTCGTGATGAGGTACTGCAAACGAGCTTCAGACAGAATATCCACAAATGCGCGCATCTCTCACAGTAGCTATGATGGACGCCTGGTATGAATAGACTCAGGAGAATCCGGAAGAAAAGGCTGGTATCTCTCACCCCAAGCGACCTGATCACGTTCATGCGGGGTCGACCTCAGTAATCAGCACGCGAAACATACCAGTGGAAATCGAGAAGACCATGGTACTCTTCAGGCCGCCGACAGCTGATGTACCAGAAGTGCACCACTTCCGCCACCATCGCAAAATGAAATGCGTCCAGCACTCTGTAGGTTAGTTAATCCTGTATCCAAATAGAGTGGAAGCACCACTTACAATGACCCCCATACCTAGCCGATAGTACCAACTGAGCAACGATATCCCGAGAAGGCATTGAATATTCTTCTTACCACGCCCCGCACAAGGAGTTTATCCTGATGGTATCTGCGAAGATAAATGACAGCCTGGGACACAGTAATGCCGAACAAGCTGTTGGTGACTGGATCATCAGTCAAGCAAAGTCAAAAGGAGACTGACGACGTACAAGCACCCAATCATCATTCCTTGTCCATGGATAGCAAATATGTGAATTATTTGTAAGGGAGGGGAGAATGTATCTCACCTATGATAAAGGGGGCGTAGACCTCTCCAAAAACCCCAAGATTTGCCTGGCTATCCGACATCACGCAGTATGAGTCAAACGAGTGCAGAA
The DNA here is from genome assembly GCA_018221735.1 of Termitomyces sp. K1Aa. Classification (NCBI taxonomy): domain Eukaryota; kingdom Fungi; phylum Basidiomycota; class Agaricomycetes; order Agaricales; family Lyophyllaceae; genus Termitomyces; species Termitomyces sp. K1Aa. The sequence goes on along the minus strand of JABAJX010019982.1, from coordinate 8,212 downwards.
TGTAGAGTCTGTAGAGAGATGGCGATAGGAAGAGCTGAAAAGCTCGTGGGGATCGAGAAACCAGCTCTTACTTATGTATATTGACCTGAATGGATACTGTCAGCGGATCCAGGTTTTGACATTGGTGATGGAATCCACCTGTCGAGCTGAACTTAAAGTCATTGGATGGAGCCCATCAGGAAGAGCCTGACTTCTGGATTGGTTCTCCAGTTATGTAAAGGGGTATGAGAATTGCGAGCTTAGAAGGGTCCACCGTGTTCGACTAAATCAAAGTAGATTATCGCGTACTGAACACCATGGCAGACCAAGTGCGCTCCTGGTTAAACCCTAGTTCAGAAAAAACCATCGATGGTTACTTACAAGTTCAACAGGATCATAGCAAATCATCGCGATTCTGAGGACGAAGTTTTGTCGGACAGCTGTCATAAAGAACCTGAGTTCTCCCACGCCCAAGCCCAACGCTTCAAGCCATAAGCCCAGAAATCATTGAACAAATCATGTAATTACTAGCCGGAGAAATGAAATAACAAAAAGAAACTCTGGTACTTGGCACCGATAGGTCTAAGTATATCAACGAGACCATGCTAGAGCTACCCACCCATATAGGCTAGTGTGATGGCGTCCTGACTTCGTGGTAAAATCCGGAAACCGAAGGGTTTAGGTCGGCTGAGACCCATCAATACAAAAGAATTTCTCATGAACGCCAAACCAAAGCTCACCTAAACAGACCTGAAGTATATTCGATGTGAGGTTCGACTTCTTGCCCCGCGGCGTTGACGGGCTTCATGATGTCGTAGATGGAGAGCACAGAAGCAGCAACAATCCAAATTGTATCCAACGCTAGCCATCTTCCTGGACAAATCCTCCTTCCAAATCCAAATACGGTCGTCGGAGTGGGGTTGATTTTCCGACCTAAGTCATCATCACGCGCCAAATAGCGCTCGGGCTTGAACACCATAGGGTCCGGATAATACTTAAGGTGCTTAGTGAGTAATGCCGACAGATCACGTACATGAACGGCTTATGTACCTCAGCATCATGAAGAATTGTCCTGGGAAATGGCTGACATTCAACAAAAGGGTAAGCCGAATAAGAAAACTCACCAAATGTTGCCAAGAACTGTTGTTCCCTTAGGAATTCTATATCCCTTGTAATTATCGTTCTCTGTCGACAAATGGGCCAATGCTATGTTCACTGCAGGTTTCCATCGTAAACACTCCCACACTAAGCAGTCCAAGTACGGAAGCTTATCTCGGTCAGAAAAATTGGGTAACCGATCGTGGGGGACAAATTGGTCTAACTCTTCTTGGGCTTTCTTCTGCACTTCAGGATGAAGGACCATTGCCAGGAAGAACGTAGCAAGAGTCGATAAAGTCTGGCAAGTGTGTATGAGTGGACATGAGTCAGAAATACGCAAAAGAGTACGCAACCGTATCGGAACCGGCAGCGTAGGCTGTCGCGGCAACATCTTTGATTATCGTTTCTTTGTCTTCACCACCTCTTTCCTGGTACCAGGTCTCGAGCTCTGTACTTGTCAGACATTGCTCTGCAGAACCCCTCTTCTATTTCAAGTTCGGCCATACGTTCCTTGTACCAAGCTTCAAGCTTACCATCCGTTCCTTCACCATCTCAAAAGGCTGATTGAGCATTTCCATCGCGAGCTTTCGCCACTCGAATGCCTGACGTTTGAACTTTGCTCCTGGCATCCATGTGGGCACATGCTTTACTAATAGCAATCCGATTGATATCGTCCCGGATGCAAAACGTACCAAGGCTTACAAAGAGGAACATAGTCAACCATATAACTGCCGAAGACACCACTGGTTGAGACCCCGGCTAGGGCCGAGTCAGCGAGTGCAACGTACTCGTCACCTTGTTCTGCTACTTGATGGCCATAACAGATTTCGAGCACGACGGCTGCTGTCGTCCTAGAGTGCGTTGGTAGACTGAGCTTTGACCACGAGCCGAAACGCTCCTCACCTACGCAGGTAGTGATCGAGTAAGGCAGGATTCTCGAGATCCAGACTCATCAAATTGCGAAGCAGCGTGTGCGCGTGCTTGAGCTGTAGCGCATGATAAGTCAAAACGCTCTTGGGCTGGAAATAGTTATGAAACATGTTCCTGTGTTGCTTGTACCAGTTGCCGTAAGGTAAACCTGAGAACAAAAAACCAAATCCCATGCTAATGGGAAGTGAAACTTGAATGCTGAGGACTAAGAGTGGATAAAGGCATCGCTTACAGCTCGGCTTGCATGGTGCGCACCGGTCTTGACGAGTAGATTGCACCCCTCTTCTCGAGAAGCTCTTGAGCAGCTTCAGCAGAGTTGAGGACGAGCATGGGATTGCGGAAGACATCAAGGTATATTAGGTCCCCTTCATTGTCCCCTCTTAGCAAGGGACGAAGGTTTCAGAGTGGAACTTACCATATTTTTGGCGCCATTTGTCGTAGATCAACCAGGGATACATTTTTGGTAGATTTTCCCTCTTTCCAGCACCAAACCATCCGATATGCGGCCCGGGGGGCAAAGGAAGAGTGGGTTTCGATACGAAGAAGTATCGGTAAGTCGCAATGCATGCGCAGAGCAAGAGGTATGGCCACCAGCTGGGGGATAGCATTGTCGCTCAGCCGAAAGTCCGTTTGTGGGGTCGAAGCGTTGCCAGACACATACTTAAGCGCAAATTCACGGAATAGACCGACAGATCATCAATATCGATCCGTCAATATAATCACGTCGTGACACTCTGATGATAGCCTACGTTGCGTTCGATAGATCCTCGAATGGACGCACAGTATCTTATTGTTGGACCGTGTTTCAACTGCCCATTTTATACCGAGGCGATACGATACGTGCCCCACCAGTCATTCGACGATGGCTTGACATTGCTCTTCTTTCACGCAATCAATTTACACAAGGAAACCTTTGCACTCCTCATAACTGAACTCGTGAAAACGATTTCTCCCGTGAGGATCCGTGATATATGGTCCGTTGGTGAGGAGTCATTACCTGATCTTCTCCACAATCATGATGCACCCAACAAACCGTCAGATAACCCGAATCAAGGCCGCAGCGCCAACCTTAACCGCGCTCTGCTTGAGTCTGAGGAGTATCGTGCCAAATGTATATGGGTTTACAAGACGATTTACTCTAGGCTCAAATCTTCCACAGGGTCTGCCAAAGAATATGCAAGAGCAGCGTATGCGTTTTTGTCAACGACTTCTCATGGAGTAGATTTTAGCCGCCGCAAGATTGTCGGAATTGCACATTCTGGAGGCTCCACTGGACTGTAAGCATAATATCATCCTTGAACGCAGATTGTAACGATCTCCTGCCAGGATGATACTACAAAAGACACATCCTGAGATCCCATTTCGAGGCCTCATTCTCATGGATCCTGGTATCTTACCGCCAGGACGACCATCCAGCATCAAACTCGCTGGACTCTTCAATAAAATGGCATTGTCGAAGCGCGACATATGGCCGAGTATTGAAGAAGCCCGTCAGGACCTTTCACATAAAGGAGCTTATCGTTCTTTTCCTCCTGCTGCTCTCGAATCATTACTCGTATAACCTTTATTCATTCCTGTACGTCTACACTCAGATTACCTTTCATCAGGAAAACGGACTGCGCCCTGTCGGCAATTCAAACGCCGTCACTCTGACGTGTTCGAAGGCACAGGAGGGGGTAAATATCCAACTATTCACGCTTTGCTACATTATTTCTCAAAGCCTTTGACAGGCGTATTATGTTGCGAATGACATGATAATTCCACCTGCTGAAACTCTCATTTCACTCAGCAAAGAAGACCGTCTTCCGATCCATCTAATAGTTTGTTTGAAAGACGAATACAGGTAACATCATGGGATGAATACACAGTATACATATGAGCTAAACGATGCTTTCATACAGAGGTATGTCAGATGAGATGAAGGCTTTCCAGGTGGAAACAGTGGAGAAGATGAGTTGTGGAAGTGTGCAGTTCATCGAAAAAGGTGGCCACATGGTAGGTTCACGTCATCGTTGATCAAATCCTTAGGCCTCAGGTTTTGCCCATTGGAACAAGTTCCCACAGGTCGAACCATTGCTCACCTCAACATATCTTCGAAACGCGCTGATGAGGATCGCGAATCTCGGAGTCCATCTATGATTTATTGCTTGTATAGTCGTCAAAGGGTCCGTGAATGGTAATCGCGTCATTAATTTGACAACAAATGATCTTCCATGACTTCGAATTCCGAAGGCCGATGTTTTCTTTCATAACATTCCATACCTCCTTGTCTGGTTGCGCCGTTTAGAAGGCTGTAGATGCAAAGGCTCTTAAGGTTGGATCCGAATGGCTGATCTTTCCATGTTGCATGTTCATCAACTCTGGTTCTTTGGACGTAAAGGTCGACTTAATCTTCCGTGGGCAACTACATAAAGAAGCTGGATGGATATCATCCGTCCATTGTTCCAAATGTCGCGTATGACAAGCACATACATTGAGACAGCTCACTCCTCCGCTGCTAATCGCGGGCTGGTCCTCACTGCGATTGAGTCATTCATCAACGGCTCTCTCGATGTTGTTGCCCAGATCAGAGTGGGATCTATAAAGAGTTTCGGTAAATTCTGTAAACCTCTTAGTTGCTGTCCCTTGAAAATTAATGTTTCTTTGTTAGCCAAGTCGACAATGCTCTCTTACTTTGAACGTATCAAATACGGTGTGCTCACAGTGGAGTCAGAAGAATCCGTGGTAGAGTTTGGAGAACATTATGTTCTTGCAAGTGATGGCTTCGCTCGGGAGCTCAAGGCGTCCATTAAGGTATTAGACGAGAGTTTTTGGATCCGGCTCTTCATGCACCCAGATTTCGGACTTGCCGGTCGGTTATTCGCTCTTGACGAGTGATTTCTATGTGTTATGTACTCATGTTGCCTCTAGATGCCTACATGCTCAAGTTAATTGATGTGGACAGCTTAAGTAGCATCTTCAAGGTTTGATCCTTTACGAAGCATCTAACGTCTTCAGGGATTGACAGCATTTTCTAGATGTTCATCCTTAATAGAAAGATTCTTGGAGAAATGAAGTCTTATATCTCGCCGCTCGTGCACGGAATCAGTTACTTGTGGGAGCAAATTCTTAAATGCATATTGCGATTGGTTTGACCAACATCACTCTTTTGGAAAATGTAGGTCTAATCTAAGATTTGCAAATACTCTACTCGGTTCTAAAAGTAACATATCGTAAGTGTATATCATACCGGATCATTTTCCTCGAAAGATACTGAAGGCACACAGAGTACATTATGACCTTCCAGAAGAGCTGTTCACAGGCTTTCTTTCCTGGGACCTTACGTACGTAGACCTGCTCTTTTTTGAGGATGTATCTATCCCTCTTACCCCTCTATCATATCTCATTCCTCTCACATGTTCCCAGGTACAGTTGCGCTATCTTTGACAAAGAAGCGGGAGGTCATATTGGAGATCTCAGGGAAGTGAGGTCCATCGCACCTCCCAGGAATCTAGCAGATCCCGACTTCAGGAGTATACCACCCGATGACTTGGAACGTGGCCAGATGGCAAAGCTCCACCTTATCGCGAAGAAAGCGAGAATTCGCAAGGGATCACGCGTACTTGATATTGGGTGCGAGCCTCTCCAGTATGAATGTAGGAACGCCTTGACATAGTACGGCTCCACCGACAGTGGAGGATGGGGAAGCTTCGCCATCCTGGTCAGTTCCCAGCCTCTACCTGAATGTGCTCATTGACGACAGTGGTAGGCTGCAAAGGAGTATGGAGCAATAGTGGATACTCTTACCATCTCAGAATCCCAAAAGATGGCAGCAGACGCCTTAATTTCCGCTCAGGGTCTCTCCAAGCAGATAACCGTGCATCTTTTGGACTACCGTGACATGCCGCCTCATTTTGAGAGTGCCTTTGACGCTGTGGTGTCCATTGGAGTAACAGAACACAGTACGTCCTGTCTTAATGGTATTACTTTAGACCTGTTTTTACATTTCCCAGTTGGCTTCGAATTCCTCAATGGGTGGTTTAAGAAGATCGCGTGGGCGATGAAACCGCAGAACTCATTCAAAGTTTTTACGATGTCCACAGTGCCAGATACGCGTTGGAAGCAGTTTAGGAGGTAGGAATAGGCTTTAAACTAAAGACATATGAACTCAAACGTGTGATTATAGTGAAGTCGATTTCTTTAGGAAATACATCTATCCGTACGTGCACCCTACATCATTTTCGTCAAATGTAGCTTGCTCAAATTTATAAGTGGAGCTTCGTTGAGTTCTCCAAGGACGCTCGTAAATGCAATCACGGATGCAGGGCTCAATATTATATCGATAGATGACCTCAGTCCTCGTGAGTTTTTCACCTTTATTCACTCTTTAAATGTCTTTATACTTCCTCATTGATCCATCTGAATATCTGAATATATGGTTACATATACGCGCTCATTCACAAACTACTGACTATGGCTAAAGATTATACTCGAACCGCTCGGGAGTGGGGCTACCGCTTCGCTCAAAACTTTGACACGCACATAAAGCCTGCGCTGCAAAAACACGATCCGTATATCACGGAAGAAGGTCTCGAGATCTTCCGCCGTAAATGGACATGTATGTGATGCCCAAATCATTCACCAATTGTCATAATTCGTTGACTTCGATTCTCTGTCTTTAATATTCTTTTATATACATGTAGATTACTTCGCATATTGTGAAGGCGGCTTTGCGCTACGGTGCATATACGATCAACTTTTCGTTATTAGCCCCGAGGTAAGAGTGTTTGTTTTCCCCCCACCTTTTGAAGTTATGACATTCCCATCTACAGCACAACGTTCTCGGGTACCCAGAATAAGGGTCGGACGTCTTTAAGCGTCATTAGGATAGAAGCCATCCATTGAGGAATAAGTAGCATATATTCAACGAATTTGGTATGCTACTTCTACGATAACGATGTGCATTGCAACTCTATGTTTGGACTTCCACCGGACTCTGAATAATTACCATCTCACTTCTCCAGCTTCCCTAGGAGAGACAATATTCGTAATTCAACTCGACTCAGGAAAGCGTTTGCAATTGTTCATAGAATCCGAGGATGACGGACGGTTCATCCCCAATTTGTATCTTATGCAACTCGAATCGTTAGAACAGGTTCCAAGTTTTCGGCACTTCTCGTAAGTCTTTATCAATTAGGCTTCCGAGACGATTTGCATCTTGTCGATGAGTCTTCTACAAAGTTGAAGCTTCTCGCTGCTAAGTTCTAACATCTAGAAATATTGGCATTTACTAGTGTGCATCACCATCGATTTCTGACCAGGATGTTATTTATATGGAGTTCCCACTGTCACCGGTCGAATGATCATGGTTCACATGAATGCTAAAGAACTTTGAAATAGAATCAAGCGGTCCGTCGACATTGACGTCACAGAACCCTAGGCAGATTGTAATACCCTTTAGGAGTAGTGATGGCATGTTTGGAAATAATTATGAAGGACACTAGTATAGATACAAAAAGGGTTGCAGAGAAGTCAAGTGTATAGCCTACTAGTACTAGCTACACATAGATATGAATTTGGGCAAAGTGCTAGTCTGAGTGATAAGTGTATATCATATACTGAGAATTGGTGGTGGGTTATGATGTAAGAGAGAGTGAAGGCGAGAATGGTGAGTAGGATGCATGAATATTGAAATGGTAGTCGTATACATCACTTAAAGGTCCAAATATAGCATGTGTTCTGCTACCCCTAGCTGAAGCTTGGCACGCGCCTGATCTGCAAGCCAACCACGCTTCTGAATGTGGTTTTTCACCAACTCTGTCAACGCCGTTAGGATCTTCCGAGTTATCATGAAATACTGCAATATTCACCTCTCAATACATTCCTCGAGATCACTAGATTGCCATGTTGAAATTTCGCTATTTCCTCTGCGATCCACCTGTCTCGGATATTGGGAATGATGTTCTTTTTATGGTATGAGAAAGGATCTGATACACGGGCTTGATGGGCTTACGTCTAGCTCATCCAAGAGGTAGTCTACCTCGGCCTCCAGACTTTTCACCCTGCGCTCCAGGGTAGCTTTACGTATGTCCATTTTGGTGTGCGCATCTGGATCATGATATACAAACGTCAATTTGATTGTTTCTTATATAACTTGAATTAGAGGGGATTGAACTTAGGATCTCATGGACTCAAGGTAACTCGCTGATTCTCACTCATCATGTCA
>JABAJX010019981.1:0-11280 GCA_018221735.1 Termitomyces sp. K1Aa | reverse complement strand
AATCGGGCTTTCCAGAAAGGGACTGTGGAGGGGGGTGAACAACTGTGAATAGTCAATAGAGAAAACGACGCACAACTGGGCTGAATGACGCCGTCGTTGGTCATGGTTTGGTCAGGATCGAAAGGCAGTTCACAATCGACGAAAGGGAGGGAAAACGTTGCCAGTCGGCCAGTGGCTAGACTCTGCCATGATCACATCAGTTTTGGGTTTCGAAGCTAAGAACTTGCATTCGAACCTGCCAACAATCTGTTATGAACAATTCCCAGAACAGAGCACGGCGCTTCTGCACTTCGGCTGGGGACAGATTCCAGCGTGCACAATCACGATCTATCTTGACGTCAGTCCTACTGCATCCGAACTACGAGGAAGAGTTCCGGAACTCACGTAGACCGATCTAAAAGGTAGGTAGATATCAAGCTCTAACTGTCCAATCGAGAAGAACAAGTACAACTTACACTCTGTGCTAACTTGGTAGCCAACCCCATAAGGGCCCATGTGGCCTCAATCGAATTCTCCCCGCCATTCATACCTTCATAGATCGCCATCAGAGAAAGTGTCTGCACCGTCGCAACTGAAGGCGGTCGCTCTAACACCGGTGCTAACCCCAACGCTGCCTTCGTCAGTGTATAGTACGCATCCGCTACAGCACTCGCAGCTGCCAACGCCGCCGAGTCCGTCAGAGCTCCGAATGTCAAGACGATAAACAACAGAGCGAGATCATGTGGTGTCCCGGGTGAGAGTGGTGGCTGAGATTCGGGTGGCCGGGGCGCCTCGTCATACCAAGTCGGAAGAATTTCCTCTTCAAGCTGGCGTCGCGCGACAGCGCCGAAGAACCAAGGTGCCTGCTCCAGATACAAGCTGCAAAGACGCTGCGTTTCGTCCCAAGATGGAAGGTATGTACGTGACAAGGTGTCAAAGTCAATGTCGTGCGGCGGCGGGACAAGAATAGATGAAGTGCTGGTTGGTGGAGTGGTCGAAAATGGGAACGAGGAGGCAAGAACTTTCACGTTTGGTGGAAGCGCAGCATTCGGGGTCCATGCTTGCGTTTCGGAGGCGGAAATACTGGGTGAGGGTGAAACGGAAACTTCACCCTAAATCAGGGAGCGTTAGTTGACTTTGTTGATATCAGGAAAGTTAGAGAACACCTACGATGAGCAGACTCTGTAGCGCATGATGTAAGAGCGGAGGGAAAAAAATCAGGGAAGTCACATACCTCTTGCCCGGCAGACCTGCCATAGAACGTCGCGGCACCATCGTCTCTTATGGCGAGTGTCCCAAATGCATCGATTGTCTGGCTCTCCTCTACGTCCTCTTCTTCTCTCTGGTGACCGGAGGCATCGTCACCCGTCTCTCCCGCTGCGTGAAGTTCGAGAATGCTTTTGATTTTGAGGAGATCGCGAGAAAGCAGGGGGTGCGGGTCTCGTGTCTGTGTAGACTGTAGAATAGCTAGCGCGTCTTCAAGTTGCCGGATGCGGTCACTCATCGCTGCAATCTTTTGATGCAGTTTTTCGGTGTCGGCGAGAACAAATCTATAGATCGTAAACTCCAACAACGCTGTAGACCGTAAATCGAGTCTAAGCTCACCTTGTTCCCTGGCCAGTAGTCAAGCTCCCGTTCGGACATATGGCGGAACAACCGCGCCGTTTGCAACTGGAGATAGAAGAATGAATATATGGTTACGTGAGAGCCCCACGGAAGTAAATCCGCAACGCGAAAGGGGTGGCAGTAAGTGGCTCGTTGTCATTCGATACGTACCTTGAGCAGGGTACTGTCTTGTCGCATTTGAGCTTGAGTCTGTGTAGGTAACAACCCGTCAGTTTTAGCTATTTAGAACATGAGCTATTGATTGAGCAGAGGTCATACCGTCTACACTCGGCACACGAAAGAGCACCTGATGTTGACAGCCCAACGGTAGTCAGTATCGAGCCCCTCTTGCGGAAACCAGCATACCTCTTGCGCGCTTGGACTCCTTATCCTGGGCTCGTTGGATTTGTGCTGGCGTGAGCTCTTTACGTGCTGGCTGCCCCTGCATTTTGACGCCTCTCAGAGTGGAGGAACGGTAGCTAGAGTCGTCGACACAGAGAAGGAGATGGTGGTGGGTGGCGGTGGTTGAAAGCCCCTTTGGCCCCCGTAAACTTTTGGGTGACATGGGAGCCAATGAGCTACCCCCAGGCACATGGCACGTAATGTCATTTGGGATCTCGGGAATGCTGCCAAATGGGCATCTTCTAGTCCTGTTTGGTAAAGCCTTAGGGTTTGTGACAGAATTGATTGAGGTGGGACATGGTGGCTTTTCTCAAATATACTTATTGGAAAAATGATGATTGAGGAGGTGAAGGCAGAAGGCAAGTTATGAATGAGGGATCCGATGGTCATTTGTGACAATGTGATATGTCAGACATGGCGGCGATAAAGGACAAGAGCCGTGTGATGGATTGATGTCGATCAATTTTGAATTGACCCTAGAATCTCGTCAGCTGTACAGATGTTGGAGGCAAGTGCGTTGCCATGTCGAAAAGTAGATCAGTGCCAGGTGGGTCATATAATCGTACCAGGTGATAATCATATGTTCTTCTCGGGTAAAGCGCATGTATTGCAATGGGAATCCCACGTGGAGCGTTTGTATATCAATTATATCAATCTCATATCATAATGGAAGCACGTCTAACAGGCGAGGTCACCTGGCTTCCATACCTCCTGTACAGTGTAAACAGTGATGTCTCGGAGAGGCTGGCAGCGAGCTGAATTGTCACGTTGACGCGATGGCTCAGCGCTGATGCAAGATTCAGGTGGGCTAAATACGTGCCCGTACGCCGGTCAAGACCAGAGGATATCGATCGTGCGTGAGAGCACTGTCAAGACTCGCGGGAGATGTGACATTACTAGTATTTCAGGGTTAGGTTAGGTGGAACGGGAGTCTACTTAGTAGGTGTTTTAACTTTCGTACATAGGGTTCAAGTTTACAAGGATCAGTGACTCGAACTTCCGCCGGAATGCGACTTAACTTGTAATACTTTTCTGGTATGGGGATACTGAGTTGCAGGCTACGACGTAGGCAATTGATGGTCACAAGCTTTGACCGGGCTATGTACATTGTACTAAGCAACCATGCATTTCCTGGGTCATGTAGTTCTGAACACATCTATTTGATTGACGCCAGCCCCACACATGGACTCATAAGGTATTCGTTGTAGTGTGCGTGAGCTCAGTTTAAGTATTAGAACTTCAGCTGCAGATCTAGAGTATTAGGGCCCGTTTGAACGTGATGAGCTCCGTGTAGTAAGAATTTTAGTAAAAATTACACGGATATTAATAATATGACAAAAATCGACGAGCTCTTATCACATGACTTCCACAACAATCATTGCCAATTGGGCGCAGGAGTTCCACACTCACTTGTCTGGAGTCCTAGTAGGCCAACGTCCAATGTTCCAACGCCTGGTGGCCAATCGGTGAAAGCTACTACCGCTCTCCCAGTTGGCTCAATCTCCAGCAATTTCTCGGGATTCTTCAGTTTCACAGTAAGTACTAAGTAGTAAGCACTGTACATATGTGTTGGACGGGCCAAGTCGCGTCCGGTTTGACTGGCTTCGTGTGTCTCTCCCTCGAATTGTGATGCCAATCAGCCCATGCTATATCTACCTTGAAGCAATCAAACAGCACTATACATAGGTACTTCGTGAATACTTTGTGGATTCATCATCGATCGACCAAGTTCAAGCGCAGGCTGCGCTGCCCCGATTCTGTTGTTGGACGAGGGTGGACTCTCTTCGTACTTACTAAGGTTCACAGGTGATGATATTGGAGTGTGATCACTCGAAAACCATACCTATAATTAAATGGAAATGGTAATCCAAGCCCAGATCATAGGTTGAGTGTTACTCAACCTCAGTCAATTTACCCACTGACCGACCTCATACAATGTATGCAGGGGCCGAAATAGAATGAATGACATCACTCCCTATTGTCAGTACATATAACAAACATGTTCTCCTGATTTTTTTTGCTGAATTCAAGCGTAAAAACTCCAAAGAATGTCCTCTCGTAAGTACTAGATTCAAATGGAAAGACAACAAGTATCTAATCTACTAGGCCCGCGAAACTTTTCATTTTTTTGACATTAATAGAGAGGATTCTGATTTTGCGCATCCGGACACCTCGACAAACAAGCGAAGTACAAATTCTGGTTTGACGTAAACTAAGTAAGTACGTATGGCCCAAGTGAACGATCGGTCCAGCTTCAAGTGCTCGCTCACACGATTCAATCGATTCATGCTTGACGTTTACGTTCTTCTCTTTGAAGTCGTCGATGTGGACCCATTTTTCGACTTCTCCTTCTAACTAAATTTGTCCAGACGTCGTTGAATCAGTACACTCAGATTCCTACTTATATAGTATCTTGCGAATTGTCTCAGGGTCGCTGTATCAAAGATCATCGATTGACCAGCAATTCGGGTCTTCGGGGGGTTCCGTGAAGTTTGAACGTCTGGATAACATACATATCGCGAGTTGCTTAAACCTCCCCCCAAGCCACCATGCTGTCGAGCCCTACTCAATTGAACGTTGCAGCTACTAGCATACTAATTCTCATTGCATTTTGGTTCCTGTATCCTCGGCGATCCGATTCTCCAAGTAGTCGCATCCTACCTCCGGGCCCGAGTGGAATCCCCCTCCTCGGGAATCTTCTTCAAGTGCCGAGCAAGGTATAGTCGCAATTTTGGTCGAATTTTAGAATCTTAGTGTGACTGACAATGCTTAATAGCACCTTGCAACCTACTTCAGAAGCCTCCTCGAACAGTATGGAGGCCTCGTGTCTTTGAACTTGGCCGGCTCTGTAGGATCTCCTTGACCATCCAAATTCCAGTATCATTCTTATCCTATCATGGCAGACCGTTGTTTTGATTGGTGATATGAAAGCTGCCAAGCTAGTGCTCGAAAAGCACTCGGCCAAGAATTCGTCGCGACCCAGTTTTCATTACTTTGTGAGACCAGAGTTGTTGTTACATTCCTCTCTAGCCCCTAATGAAACCGTAACCCGACATAGCGTAAACACGTTGATCCCAACAATGATATTTGGGCTATGAGCGAAGACAACTCAGAGGCGCTTTGGTTAGGCCGCAAACTTGCAAATAACATCATGTCTGTCGTGCGACTTGGGAAGACGGAGCCGCTTCAAGAATTTGAAGCTCTCCTAAATGTCCAGCATCTGCTCGATGATGGGGGGAAAAACTGGTTTCACCACATCGAGAGGTTTTTGTCTCCTCCTGTGGAAGATATCGGAACTTATCATTGACTTTTTCAGAATCGGTTCAAGTACTGTACTTACAGCAGCGTATGGCCTTCATTGTCCAACAGGACACGAACCAGAACTCAAGGAGATCCTTGCTGTGAGTGCGAAACACTGATTTTTGTTGCATGTTGTATGTAATATGATGTCAAGACTTCTGCTGAAGTGGTCGCCATGGTGACTGCTACCGCCAGTATCATCAATTTCTTCCCTTTCCTGGATTTAATACCCGGTCCAATGCCGTGGCGAGTTCGCGCAAAGTCATTCCAGGAACGAAATGATGCAATCTATGAGAAACTTATGGACCGTGCTATGAAATGCAAGGCGTCTGGCATGGATCCGTACGTCTCTTGCTCTGATCAAATGGTAACAAACTTACTAATGACGTGATCTACAGTTGGGCTGCTGCTTTTGTGGGTGACGATAAATCTGAAGGAGACCGGGGTCGTCTGGTGAGACAGTTTGCTTCGGTGAGAAACAGTTTTTTCATCACGATAACATATTTTATCATTGGAATTGACCCACACCGTAGGCCGCCATTGAAACAGTAAACAATTTGCAAATATCTTGCAGTTGTATCATTTCTCACACCATGTCAGACCACAACAGCCCTTCAGACCTTTGTACTTGCCTGCATTTGTTATCCTGAATGGATCAATACTGCACAGAAAGAGATTGACGATATTGTGGGACCTGATCGCCTGCCGTCCTTCAAGGATCGACCTTTCCTTCCTTACATAGAGGCTACTGTTCGGGGTGCGTTTTTCTCATAAACCAACCACTTCAGTCTATGTAACTGTATCTAGAGACTCTGCGTTGGCGCCCTGCAGGCATGCTCGATGCATCTCAGTCGCATGTTGAAACTAACTTTCAAACATAGCTCGGACTGGTGTACCCCATTTATCAATTGTCGAAGACACAATTGAGTACAACGGAGAAGAATATTTTATCCCCAAGGGCAGCATTATTTTCCCAGTTACATTGCAAGTATCACTCATTCATCACATGCTTTTCAAATGATGAATAACTTGAACTCGTCAGGGCAATTGAGCATGACCAGTCAAAATTTGAAGATCATGACCGATTCATGCCTGACCGCTTCCTTGACGTCGAAGGTAAGCTCAAATCCGATTACGAGACAAGTGCCTTTGGGTTCGGCCGACGTGGCAAGTATCCCTCAACTTGATTCACTTAATCCGGCACCAGTTTCTTATCAGCCTAACAGTATGTCTGGGTATTCCATTCGCCGAGCGATCACTTTGGATAGATATCGCCACAATGCTGTGGGCATTCAATATACGTGCTTCCGATGAAACTGATCCTAAGACTGGTCTACCCTTCCAATACAACGATGGAGATGCGGCATTCTGCGGAGACGTAGGTTTTTTTCTCTTATTCAATCTTGATACTTATTCATGTGCTGCACTTCTAGTTTACTAATTCACCACTCAACTTCCCGGCTGTTTTCGAGCCTCGCTCACCAGAGCGAGTGGAAGTGGCCAGGAGGGAATGGGTAGAGTGTGAAAAGGATCTGAACATGTTAATGCCCGGGTCCTCATGACAATCATGCTTTATCCTTTTCTTTCTCCCTTTGTTGACATAGTCTATCCTTGTCCAAGGAGATTAATACGTGCTTCATGTGGCATAACGCTCTTGTATTTTTCTCTTTACTGTCCTCTTTATCAAGCATGCACTAAGGACCTTCCATAGTATCATACTGTGGTTCATATTGTACGTATCTTTCTGAGTCAGCCGAGCCAGAGAGGAGGACCAAACGCTAACATCTATACGTCTTAAGTGCTAAGCCTTGACTAGAGACCACTGTGAATGTCACTGGGCTGCCACTAGGATCGTGACTTTGTTTTGAATTATTATAACCTTGTAGTCCTTGCAATCCACAAAGATCCTCTTGCTTGTCTACTGGCGTGTGTTGGATAGATATTGTGTTTCTATAAGGGAATTCCGTCTTCAATGCACAACGTTTCCGCTTTCACTGGTCTCTCAAGTGATCACGGTTTTGGCCCGGCCCCAGGCATCAGGACGTTTAAATTCTTCTCACACGCTTCCCACTCCCTCCTGGCCACCATTACGCGCTGCGGAGAGCGAGCTTCAAAAACGGCTGGAAATTTGAACGGCGAGTTAGTAATCTATGTATAACTTAAGCGCCTCGTAGTATAAAACAAATAGTATGAGTTACTTACATCTCCGCAGAATGCCGCATCCCCATCGTCGTATTGGAAGGACAAACCAGTCTTAATGTCGACTTCATTGGAAGCGCGAATATTGAACGTCCACAGCATGGTTACAATATCTATCCACAGCGATCGCTCGGCAAATGGGGTACCCGGACATACTGTAAAGTTGTTACATTTTACACTTGTATCCTACCCGATTATAATGGGAATACTGACCACGTCGGCCAAAACCAAAGGCACTTGTCTCGTAAACTGGCTTGAGCTTACCTTCAGAGTCGAGGAAACGTTCGGGCATGAATCGGTCATGATCTTCGAATTTTGACTTGTCATGCTCAATTGCACTGACGATAGCGAGAATTTGATGATCTACTACTAGAATGCGAGTGATGAACTGAGTCCACTTACAATGTCACTGCAAAGATAAGGCTTCCCTTGGGAATGAAGTATTCGTGACCATTGTACCCTATCGTATCATCGGCAGATGATAGATGGGGTAAACCGGCACGAACTTACTTCCAGGTTAGTTTTGACATGTGGCATCAGACGAGTATATCATACCTGCAGGCCGCCAACGGAGGGTCTCTGTCAAAAGTCATTGTAAAGGGGCATTAGTCAAGTCACGGAAGTGGCCAAAGTTAGAAGAACGAACCCCGAACAACTGCTTCTATATAGGGAAGAAAAGGTCGATCCTTGAAGGATGGTAGACGATCTAGCCCGACAACATTGTCTATCTCTTTTTGAGCCTTGGCAATCCATTCGGGATAACGAATGCAAGCAAGAACAAAAGTCCGGAGGCCTGTTGTGGTCTGACATAAGTAAGAAACAAGAAATCCAACAAATCTATGAAGTGTTTACTGTTTCAATGGCAGCCTACAATATTCATCAGTCACAACAAAAAGATATTGTTATAATGAAACATCACTTACTGAGGCAAATTGTTTCATCAGGTGACGTTGATCTCCTTCAGCTTCATCCACAAAAGTAGCGGTCCATCTACAAATCAGCTTTTTAGACTTGGCATCTTGATCAAAAAGAGAACAGAAACATACGTGTCAATGCCAGATGCATTGCATCTCATACCATGATTTATGAGTTTCTCATAGATTGCGTCATTTCGTTTCCGAAATGACTGTGCACGGATCCGCCAAGGCATTGGACCAGGTATTAAGTCAAGGAAAGGAAGGAAATTAATAATACTGGCGGTAGGAGCAAACAAGTGGACTGTCTCAACAAGCATCTGCTTAGGAGTGATGATCGTGACATGCTACAAAAATCATTGCTTCGCACTTACGGCAAGTATCTCCTTGAGTTCTGGTTCTTCCCCTGTTGGACAATGAAGACCATATGCTGCTGTAAGTACAGTACTTGATCCAACTCTGAAATATTCAACAATGAGCTGAGATTCCCCCCACACGGAAAAACAGTACCTCTCAATGTGGTGAAACCAGTTTTTCCCACCATCGTCGAGCAGATGTTGGACATTTAGAACAGCTTCGAATTCTTGAAGTGGCTCTGTTTTCCCTGATCGTACAATGGACATGATTCTATTCGTAAGTTTGCGGCCTATCGAGTGCGCCTCGGAGTGTACTTCGCTCATTGACCAGAAATCATTCGTAGGATCAGTGTGATTGCGCTAACGTGGTCACCGAATCATCGTGAACTGGATGGGAATGTAGCAGCAAAGAAACAAAGGAACTTACAATGTAATGAAGACTTGGTCTCGACGAATTCTTAGCCGAGCGCTTTTCAAGTAGTGTTTTAGCCAATTCCATATCTCCGATCAAAATGATGGTCTGCCATAATGTTTAGATGAGAATACTACTCAGTGTTTTTAGGACCCTACGTAGCCGGCCAAGTTTACCGATACGAGACCTTTATACTCTTCTAGCAGGTTTCTAAAGTAGGTCGCGAGATGCTGTTGAGCGGTACAAGTGTGCCATTTAAGTTCTATGAATAGGGGCACAATTTACAAATGGCCGTTGAGCGAGATACACACCTTTCTGGGGACTTGCAGGAGATTTCCAAGGAGCGGAATTCCAGTCGGACCTGGAGGTAGGCTACAGCCACCCATGGACTTGGAGCGTCGAGGATACAGGCTCCAAAGCACAACAAGTGCAATGCCAGCTGCAGTAGTAAACTGGCTGGGCGACAGCATGCTAGCAGTTTAGGGATGCCAAAAGAGTGTTATGTCGTGAAACATTGGATACTTTGACCTTATAAGAAATGTGTGATGACAAGGATCAGGCCTCCGGTACAGAAATTTATGTAAAACACTTGTTTTGATCAGGTTGAGGCAACCGGAAAAGGGGTGCAGCCGTTACTTACCAATGTCCTGGACCGGCTTAAGGTCAACATATGTACATGACAGAGCATAAGTATATAAGGATGATATATCAAATAGCACTACTACGACGTGCTTCGAACCCGTTTGGCCACAATTTCGAATGAAATGGGAAGACGTCTGATGGGAATTCCGGAAGGCGGTCCGGTCGGAATCACCTTATCTTATCTGTACCCAAACAATACTTTCCATTCAGCAACCAATGACACAAAGAAAAAACGGGAAGCCGGAAGCCACGCCGTAGTTCGGGTAAAGTTGAGTCAAGCTAAAGAGTTCTCGATGTATACATGTAGACCTTGATCATATCATAATACACTGGCATCTTCGCAAGCATCTTCGGATCGATTCACCTTTTGAACCTCGGTCTCCGCACCCAATGGAGAGGCGGAGAATGCGATATGACTAAGTCTCAGGGTGCAATTGATGCCTGAGACTGTACCGTGGTACAATCTCCGAGGCTTTCAAGATTTTCCGAGTTTTGAAATTTTATTCGGTTTTACCATTCACACGACCGCGCCGGGATTCCCTATCCATTATAGAATTTGAGATCAATTATGCTGTGCCACTGGAAGTTATTTATCAGATTCCATACACCACAAAAATTGACACCTTTCTGCAGAAGAGTTCCCTTACGGAAAGTTGATTGAGGCCATCAGAAGCACTTTCATATGACTTCATCTCGTTGATTGTTAGCATAAAATCATGATGACAACGTAACCACTAGTGGAATACCATTGGGAGTCTAAAAATAAGTTTTTGAAGGGATAAGAAGTAAAAGAGGTCTGAAACCATAAGATACTCATGAAAACT
This sequence comes from Termitomyces sp. K1Aa, assembly GCA_018221735.1. Classification (NCBI taxonomy): domain Eukaryota; kingdom Fungi; phylum Basidiomycota; class Agaricomycetes; order Agaricales; family Lyophyllaceae; genus Termitomyces; species Termitomyces sp. K1Aa. The sequence continues at coordinate 647 of JABAJX010019981.1, read as the reverse complement.
ATAACGCACGAAGAATGGAGGAAATACCAGAGAAATAACTGATAAAATAGGTAGCTTAAAGAGGATCATCAAGAACAAATATAATAAGGACGATTAATGAAAGTGGGTCACGGATCAGGGACGGGCATACAGAAAAAGCCGTGAGTCCACTACCGTGGTACCGTGTGGTACCGTGAGTGCCGTGGAAAGTACCGTGAGTGGCTGTGTTGACTACCGTGAGTTGATGAAGACCATCGGAGCATGTATAATATCTCTGGTAGAACAAGATATATTTTACTGTTGTCTATGCCGCATGACACCTGAATGAGTTATACAACTATGAAAGCACTCTGGCATGTCAATCTCAATGTAATCCAATCCGGTCCACGCTGTATGATATTTAATATGCTGGTCCATTTTGAAGTGATAGCATTCGGAACGTACCTCAAGGCTCACCCTCGCTGTTCTATCGGTCTTCATGATTCCATTCAGATGGTATTCTGTCATAGTGCTGTACTGCACCGTGATATAGTGTGAGTGTACCGTGAATGTACCGTGATAATACCACGAGTACCCGTGAGTGTGCCGTGTTACTACCGTGAGTGTACCGTGAGTGCCGTGTTACTACCGTGATTGTACCGTGAGTGTGCCGTGAGTGTGCCGTGAGT
>JABAJX010019980.1:0-15888 GCA_018221735.1 Termitomyces sp. K1Aa | reverse complement strand
CTCTGTCACATGTCACGTGACTGCGAGTCGTTGACCAATGACTCATGACCTGCCATGTGACCATGACTGTGACTGTGACATCATGCAGCAAGGAACTTAGCAAAGAATTGGTCCTCTGACAAAATCCCCTTGACCCTGGCCAATAAGCAGGGTAGGGATAGATCTGTTCAGTGCTCAAACATAAACTGCGGACGTCTTGGATACACCATTGACAAATGTTTCTGGAAGGGTGGTGGCATGGAGAGCCAGTACCCTGACTGGTGGAAGCGGAACCGTGGAGGCAATACATCATTGGTGAATGGCACTCAGACCACGACGGCCCAGGCAACATCAGTTACCACACCCCACACCTCAGGCAAACTCGGTTGTGACGTCCGCCAGTAATGCAAACAATCCCAAGTGTCTTGCGTTTGTGACTCTGACAAACCCTGACACAAGCAACAAGCGGATCACCTATGCCAACTCCGCAGCTAGTCAGCATTTCTTCACGCACAAGGAAGACTTTGTATTACTGTGTGAGCCTAACACAGATAACAAGGTTGGGTGGACAGCCAAGGGATTGTTCCTGATACTGGGTCAAGCAAGGTTAGAAAGTGGGTTAGATATGACAGTGAGGTTATTGAGGTCACCTTCAAGGATGTTCTTTATACCCCAGACCTTGACCACAACCTGATTTCCATTGGTTGCCTCATGGAGAAGGGTGTCCATCTTGGTATTGATGGAAATGGTGCCATGCTCAGAGCCCCCAACAGTCAATCCTTCATGAGGTGCCCTATGGCTGGCACAATGTTTATTTGTGAATTTGTACTGCCCCCTCCCAAAGCAGATCGCTCCACCACCCAGTCAACTTTGAAACATGGCATCATAGGCTCAGGCATGTTGGCGAGAGCACAATAAATGAGATGGTTCAAAAAAACATGGTTAGCGGGTTGAAGGTGACCAAGATGTCAACGTCTGAAAGATGTGAGGATTACATCATGGGAAAACAACCATTTGATGCAGAAGTTGAGCTGGAGACCAAGCCATTTGAGCGAGCATGCTTAGCAACTCCTGACTCCCAGTGCACTACTGGGGTGAGGCTACATCTACAGCAATCCACGTACTAGACTTTGTATCCAGTTCCTGCCACCCTGCCAAAACACCATATGAGATCCGGACAGGCAGGAGACTGGATGTTTCTTACCTGTGACCATTTGAGTGTATGGCATATGCCAAAATCCTTGAGCAAGATGGTGTCACTAAGCTGGATGCATGCTCAGTCAAATGCATACTAGTGAGACACTATGGGAAAGGCAACTATAAGCTGTGCCACAGGACAAATGTTCCGTTCTTGTGACATGGTCTTTGAAGAGGGCCTGGCCCATCAAACCCTGCCTGATGACCGCGGCAATCTGGCTGTTGACCTGTTTGAGGTGCTGGATGTTCCCACAGACAACACCCTTACCCAGACAAGCATTGTCCAACCAGTTCCTAGTGACGGCTCTACACCACAGACCAACGTGCATGTCCCTCCCATTGACCCTGTCAACCCACCCAAAGCACCATTCTCCATTGAGCCCTGTTGCTTGGATTAGTTAGCAGCAAGAGTGGCTGCTAAGGGTGCCCCCGCTGCCATTCCTGAAGCACAGACACCACACAACAATAACCTGTCTGACCCTGAGAGCGAGGAGAAGACGTATGCAAGCATGTCAGGTACTCTCTCAACGTACCACCAATGAGGACAAAGCGTGGGTCCCAAGCAACAAGGCACCCAGACTTGTGGAAGGGCCCCATGGACAAGGAGATGAAGCGGATGAGTGAGCAGAAGGTGTGGAGGTTAGTTGAACAACATGTGGGAGCAAGGACATTGAAGAATTGCTGGGTCTTTGTCTTGAAATATGACGCTGATGGCAAGATCATTGGCTGTAAACTGATTGATTACACTAGGGTGTACCTCAATGTGCCCATCCAGGTACCTACCCTCATGGAGCAACCGGAAGGCTACAAAGTTAAACCAAGTGAGGTTTACAGAGTGGATGTGATTGAGGGTGAACGGGTTTGGGGGAGTAAATGTGGCAGTGAGGAGAGTGGTGGAAACAATAGTGAGAAGAGTGGTGGCAACAGTGAGGACAGTGGCAACAATGACAGTGAGAAAAGCCTGGTGTCGTTCTTGGACAAAGCATTGTACAGCAGATCTGATGCAGCAAAGAACTGGTGGTGCACATTAGATGGTGATATGAAAAGACTGTGGTATAAGCATTCAGAGGCAGATCAATCAGTAAGGGTGAGGGAGCATAATGGTGAAAAGACAGGAACGAGCACCTATACTGACAATACTTCCACAATGTTGTCCTCAAAAGCCAAAGCTGAACAAGCACGCAAAGAACTAGGAGAGAAGTTTGAAATAAAAGACCTAGGCAACATCACATTTGTACTAGGCATCTGAGTTACCCGAGACAGAGATACCCGACTCGTCCTGCTGGACCAGGAGGAATACTTGAAGAGGATCCTTGAAAATTACGGCATGTCTGATTGCACGCCAAAATACACACCACTTCCTTCTGGAGTTATACTTAGCAGGTTCCAAGCACACATCCAAGGAGGATTGTATATACATGTGCACCAAACCGTTCAAAGAGGCCCTTGGCTCCCTGATGTATGTGCAAGTCAGGACAAAGCCTGATATTGTGTGTGCAATCACGTTGATATGTCAAACCCAGGTAAGCAACACTGGCTCGTGTTACAGCATGTCCTCAGGTACATCAAGGCAACCCTTCATTACAAGTTGCGATACTGGGGACCAGGTTATCAGGATTACATTCCACAGGGATTCTACAACTCCGACTTTGCTGCAGACATTGATACCAGGAAATCAGTGTCACCGACCACCTCCTGATTATATTTGCGGAAACAATGGCTAGCTGGCCTTCTTGAGCTGTATGACACTGCTGCATGGAAAAGTACTCCATCTGTGTACAGTGGCGGGCCTAGTACTTCATACACATAGTAGCCAGTGCTATATCTACCACCATACTGGGTCTCATCACAGCCACACTGCCGCTACCAACCCAACCATGCTGTTGTAACAGCTATACCGCCGCTGTTCATCTGTTGTTTATTATGTATATTGGTTTTATCAGCCTTTGGTCAGCTCCAAATTGGTTGGTTCCTAACTTGGTTGTAAAGTACTTGAACCTCAACTATGTCCAACAACTAATCCAACAGTGAGACAGTCTCTGCTGATCTTCAGGATGGCCTGCTTGCCAAGTGCAATGCAAGTCTTTTGTTATAGCAGTTTGCTCTCGTTGTACCCTCTCCAGCATACAGGAACTCGGACACCCCTCCCCTGGTCTTCCTCTCGCTCAGTATTCTCTCTATCTGCACCTTGCCTTGTCTCCATCTGAACCAGTGGTGGTGGCTCTTGTCACCAGCCCAGGATTGTGTCCTCTAGTGCTGGGATGAGGCAGGACACATGGAACACATTGTGAATGGACCACCCATTGGGGATGTCTAGCTGGTAAGCTGTATCTGGGATCTTCTGCGAGACTCTGGAGGGTCCAAATCTTCTGAAGTCCAGTTTATGACTTTGTCAATTTGAGCGGAAGTCCCCATGCTCGAGATACACTCAATCCCCAGCAATATGGCCTGGTGACCTTGTCAACCCAGACATCATAGAAACGCTTCATCCTCTCTGCCGCCAACTCCAACAGCCCCTTCAAGTCGCCCTGCACCACTCTGATTTCTCCAACTGTGCATCTCCCTTTGGTGCTCCATGTAAGCACCAGACCCTCTCCATGAACATGTTGCACATGGCTGCTGCGTAATCTGTGGAATGTGCCCCCAAAAAGTGAGCCCGTTTTGTCAACTTATTGCAGACCACCTGAGTCATGTCAAAGCCTCGGGACACTGGGAGTGGGCCAATGTAATCAGTTGACACATGCTGCCATGGACCATCCGGGATTTCAAGAGGCTGCAGGGGACCATAGGGTTTCTGCAGATGGGGCTTTACATGCTGACATGTCTCGCACCCATCCACATTGTGTGTGCAGAACGTGCAGCCGATCCTGACATTTTAATGCATTATACTGTGTAATTACAGTAGAATAGTAATGCAATATTCTCTGTAAGGGAATGATCTGTAAGATAGCTGGAGTAATGCAAGACAGTAATGCATTATTCATGCATTACTTCTCACTTGAGAGTATGGGCCGTTGCAAGCACGGCATGCCCAAGATCTGTTTCATATTCTCCATCTCAAGTGACCCCTCAATTCCCTTGCTAAAATACTTCCCACAAGCTCAAGTAGAACATCCATGCCACCACTCAAACCAAGGATTTTTGCATGTTTGTTTCAATCAAACAATACTAGGACAATTTCAATGCTCTTCAAGTTGCTCTAACTACATCTCTAGTGCTCTGATTACTGCTGGACTTACTCCCCTAGTATACTGTTTGTCATCATGCAGGGGTACGTCTTCCCAATCAGTGGTATCACTATCGAGTAAATCATTCATGGTGTCAGTGGGTATGGCCTCGGCTGCTGTAGACCCTTGAATTTTGGCTAAGATTTGCAAGCTTTCAGAGCCAAGACCTGCCAAGATGACAATGAGCTGGAGCATATGGAGCATAGTAGCAAGCACAGTGAGCACGCACCTCTAATACTCTGTTGATATCTTTTGTGTGCAAGTTCTCGTTCCTTGAGTCGGTCACCAAATCCATAGAGACTGTTCTGATTTTGAGATGGTCCACCTGAATTCCGGACTCTGACTTGACGTGACATAACAGTCCCTCGAAACCTACCCATAGTAAAAGAAGAAGGGCAGAAAGAGGATGTGTTGCGGGAGGGGACAGCTTTGGTCAGATGACGAACAGAGGGGATGGTGTCAAGGGAATTGACGGTGTTGATGAATGCAAGCAACCATGGCAAGCAATTTGATGGCAGAGGGGAGGCGTGGGAACACTTTGATGGATGGAGGGGACAGTGAATAGGTATCCCCGGTGGTATGTGCAAGAAGCAAGCAAATTGATGGTGGAGGGGACAGCGAGTAGGTATCCCCGGTGATAAATGGTCAATTGATGGCGGGAGGGGCGCTTGATGACAATGACAACGATGATTGATGGATGTTATGATCGCGATGAACGTGAGTGAACGTGAGATGAATGGGCACGGGACTCTGATGGCCACTGGTCGCGATGTACTCTTTGGTAACATTGCTTTTCAGTGAAATAACTACGAAGATATTCATTGGTATTGGTACTTGCATATAAATTGAATATCCAGGCTAAATAGCCAAGCCAGGGGGGGGTGCCTGACCAGCCTAGCGAGCCATGAGTGTTGCGAGGGTTAGGTGAGTTAGCGTGGCATAGATAAGTGAAAAACCCGAAAAGGAAATGAGATAACAAAAAAGGAAACACGCGCTGATTAGATGCTGGCCAAGTCTAAGATCAACAAAGAGCCATCCTCTATTTTTTCATATATATTCCTGTCCTAAGCCTTAACCCAACCTTAACCCAACCTAACCAAACGTTAACCAACTGAACACTAACTGTCTAACACTAACCAAACCCCTAACAGAACCTCTAACCGGCTAACTGAGCAAGCGGCAGCACAGTCCATATGCTCTGCAGTTTCTATTCATTATCAGCTACTATTGTCTACTGGTTATAGTGTTGAATATGACTATATACTCCTGGAGCAAAGAATCCCTAGTTTGATCCTTGCTTCTACCATTTTCATTTATTAATGCAAAACAGTAATGCAAGACGGTAATGGTAATGCATTACCTTGCATCCTTACTTCTCTTACATTACTGTTACAAAGAATATTGCATTAGCCTTTTATTGTAACTTCACAGAATCTTGCATTAGACTGTCAGGATCAGGTGGAACACGGCCTTAAAGTCAGTCAGCCAAGCGTCCCAGCTGTAAGAACATGGATTGAGTTCCGGGTCCGACAATCCCATCGTGATTCATGGACACTCCGGGGATTAATTTTTGGAGGTTGACGTGACTCTCTCACCGCGAGCTCGAGCATGGCCATCCACGCCTGAGAATCCTGCACCGCAAATTCGAGCATAGCAATCTGTGCCTCCAAGGTCCTCTGTAGACTTGTAACCATTTGTTGTAATGAGCAAGCATTGATTACAATGATTGGTTCAGCTGAGTTTAAATTACTGTGTAACAACAAATTCATCAAAAATGGCTAAAAATAGCGTCGGAATGATCCGACCTTCCTAGAAGAATATTGAAACACTAGTCACCGGTCTAGATCCTCTGCACTTCCATAACGCTTGCGTTGAACTGCGCCACAAGGCTCTTCTTGAAGGCCTTAAACACCACCTGTGCTAGTCTGCCCTCTCTGTTCCCTCATCAGCGCTGGTGCTGCAGTTTCCTACATTGGAAAAATTTTTGAAGGTAATTTATGACTTTGGTCCAAGTGTAAGGCTTTGACTGGTGATTTGCAGAGTTTTCTCTAGTCTTGATATTACCAACATCTTTTGCCTACTCTCTATTCTACCATTGTTTCTCTCATCTCTGTCAATCAATCTCTTTCTCCAATTCAGTAGTGAGTTCTTGCTCCATAGTAAGGGCTTCTGAATCAGCTGAAAGAGTTACCTGTTCCAATCACTAGTAGTGATAGTCTTTTTATACACTAATATATATCATCAAGATAAGTAAAGGTGTATTAATCAACATTTAACATTCAAGATATGTTGTTGTTAAAAACTTTGTCACAAATTTGTAGTCATTTGAGGCATAGACACTAAGAATTTAGAACTAATGATAGGTAAGATAACACAGTGAGGACCAACCTTCTTCTGAAATCCAGTAACTTCATATCAATAAACTCATACACTCTATTTGTAGTGGCGGATGTACAACTCCACCCTTCTTCTATTTATATTTTAAGGTTGGAAGCAGACAGTGAGTAACTGATTTGTGCTGGTAATAGGTATTACATGTCCAATTACATAGCCTACTCCTCCATTATTGTTCCACCTGCTGGACATTAATTGTGACAATTGCCTCATCCCACCTGATTTCTTCTCAGATTCTTATTTTCTAGTAAGAAATGGGTACCTTGTGAACAATTTTGACAGTGATGCTGGAGCATTGCTATCATCAAGTAAACAAAAAAATTTTTAGAATCATTTGTCCTTAAAATATCTATACAACAATCATTGGTCAATAGATTCTACAGGACAGTAAATACTTGACAACAAGAGTTCTGATAAATCTAGAATAGGTTTTATCTGCCTAGTCTTTTGGAGTACGAGTAAATTTTGGCTGCTTTGGTGAAATATGCACCAACATGTTTGCAGTATCTGAAGCTTTACAATGTTTTCAGCTCAGGCAATTTTTCAATAGAATATTTCACTTACGGACTTCACTTAAATTGTTTTTACAGCCTGTTCTTGTCATAATTTTCTTTATTGATTCTACAGAAAGACCTGGGTCTATACTGAGATAATTGGCAACAATGCCTGCAACAAAACCACAGGCCTGTATGTTGTTCAAAAATGCTCAAATCAATCACAATTGCATCTGTTGGATGGAAAACAGACATACCATAGCTGTTCCACTGCGGCAACTTGTCTCTGTATCATCAAGGCCATGCTTCAGAGGCAAAAGATGAATATAGGTTCTTGAATGTTGACAAGCAAACTGACAGGATAAGTGCTTACAATGTCTGTCCCTGGAGCATATATATTGACAGCAGTTCCATGGTTTGAATTTTCCGAGTGACTATCATCAATGTCACTTGCAGCAACAGTGATTGTACCCCGAGTACCAGCTGGAGTATAATCCCATGCATCTTTTGAATCTCCACCTGCAGCAACCTGAAAATTGATCTATGGGATTAGTTGTTTCAGATATTCAGTGATCATTGCTTACAACAACAACAATGTTTTCCTTCATGGCCTAAAATTATTATCATGAGAATACCATTGAAAAAATGCTCAAAGAGGGAGAAAGTATACTCTTTCAAGTGCTCTAGCATATTCACCACTTTTACGTGTAGTACTGGGTATACAGAGAACAGATCGTCGACGATAGTCTATGACTCGGTTTATAACATAATCAATTCCATCAAGTCTGGACCACAAAGCATAAACACACAGATGTAAAGTTGGAAAAACAACTCACACATTGGAATTATATTTGTCTGTTTCCTTATCAAAAACTTTGACTCCAATGATTGTTGCCTTCTTTGAAACTCCATATGTTCTGCTGCCTACTATTCCACTTTGCTCCACTCAGATTTGAGAGTTCTGGCACAAGGTTTGATAACTTACGCAACATGTGTTCCACGACCATCATGATCCACATGATAGAGGTGAGGGGTGAAATGAGGACCCAAGAGTGCACGTCCCTCAAATTCATTCTACATTCTGAGTAAAGGACAACAGAATAGGTAGTGTGGTGACTTACAAGAGTTTCGGAAATCCCTTTTTACAATCAAAGGATGGAAATGAACTAACTGTTTAGTTGGTTGCTTGTTAACAGGCTTACCTGTGTCTGATTGAAGAATTGAATCACATGATTGTCTTTAGTTGAAGAGCAAAAGTAACACACCAAGAATGTATACATCAATATTTTCACCTGCATTATCAAAATATGTATATTCAAATTCTGTTGATCTGATAATGACCCAATGTCAGTGGATCCCACATGTAAAGTTGTAATTGTAACTGGACATACAGGCTTTGTTCCCAGGAATTAAAAGATATTTTCTCATACATATTGAGGCGTCTGAGTCCCCAAGTAGCATTTGTCCTGAAGCCAGTGTATGTCATCAAACAACAGCAAACATAGGAAGACAACCAACTGAGTGACTATATTGGCCTCGGTTTTGGAGTGAAAGTCTTCATAGATTTGTGCAACATCACAATTGGCTTGTATTTCTTTCATTTGGTCTTTGTTGAAGTTCCCTGTGTTATGTGCAGTTCAGTTAGGCATAGAACCATGAAGAAACTGATAGCTCAGATCATACCAGCAACACTGTTGATGAAATCATAATCATATGTTACACTGGGCCTATACCATTTGACAAAGGAAGCCCTGGCATCATTGGATTTGAATTCCATGATATATCCACTTGTATCTTGGTTTCCATGCAAGCCAATGCCAACATCGGCCAGAGAAGTGGATACAGAGAGAGCAAATGTTGGAAGAATGAACACAAGAGTTGCAAGGATGACTGTAGAAAAATGCATCAGAAAGAGCACACTGAGGGAGACTGAAGATGATACACATCTCATGCCTCTCTTTATACCTTTGTGCGCTGTCATTGTAGCTCCTAGAGCGCCACTAGCATGCTGTCCAAATCTGATCACATATTTGGTCATTTGACAGAACCTTGTAGATATATAAGCTTCCCCAAAATCTTAGTCATTGAAAGGACATTCCTTGCCTTGTCAGACCTTCCACGTTGAACCTCATTAGAACAAATTAGTCAAGGGAAACCCAAAGAAAGTATGACACATCTATACTCAATGTATCCAGATTGTAGATGAGAGCTCGAATGGAGGACTTAGAAGGCAGCTTTCACGACTGAAGAATATTTGCTCCGAAGAAAGAGCAATGAGCTGTACAGCATCTCCAATATTGCAAGAATGGAGAATAGCTAGCACAGTGGTGATGGTACTGCATCTGAGTGCATATTTGATGAGTTGGCATTTGCACCTAGAAAGATGTACATATTTCTTTCTCTGCGAAGGGATGCTCCTTGCTTTGCAAGGCTCTCACATTGACACAGTACACTTCATTAACACAAAATAGTCAAGAGAAACCCGGATTAGTTCAACATGGATATGACATGTACAAAATTGGAGAAAGACAAGGAAGGACGAGTCCAAAGTGATGGGAGCGATTTAGCTGTTCAGCGCCTCTGATATTGGCGGCACAGTACAGAGGGCCGAAAAACAACAAGAATGAATGGTACGAGTACTAAAACAGTGAAACATTGTTGTTGATAGGTGAACAAGAGAGAGTTTTGCTGTACTTCTAATGGACATTTCGGAGATCGAGCACAAGAAAACTTGGAGCAGACAGGTGTCAGTCATCATATGGTAGGGACTCGTCAAGCCATCATTGATAAAACCAAACAAATGGAATTACTTAAGTTTAAACCAGGTGGAGACCGGATATAGGCCAACTTGAGGATGGAGCATGATTTAAAAATTCCAGTCCCAAGGAACTGGCCAGCTTCCGACCTCACCCGGTCTCCAAAAACAGCTCGGATCCGAGCTCCGCCTGACTAGCAAAAATGATTGCCCCAAGTCGGAGCTCAGAAACTGGGGACACTTTTTACAACGTTGTTATGCATTAGAACTTAGAAGGTAATAATTGATTTCTCAATGATCTGCCTTCTGCATGCCCCATCCCCCCTATATTCCCACCAGTTCCAATCCTCTGCTAGATCTTTGATCCAGTCAAAGGGCATTGCAGGTGTTATATTGTGATGGAGCATTGTGAATGAATGTCTGGTCAGTGGAAAGCCAGAACAACTAGAACAAGGATGAATTTGCATTGTTACTATGCTATAATTTCATTCAGTGTTTGCATCAGCAATCAATTGATCCACCTAAAGGGCCAACAAACACTCTCCCACTTCTGGCCGTATTTTCCTTGGACAGCCATTTCATGTTGATGGGTCTAATTGTCTGTGGTGAGCATTGTCCGGGGCTAGTTTTGAGTCTGGTGACAGAGTTCAGGTCAAATTCTGCCCATTGATATTCACCACCACCATTACATCATGATCCACAACTACCAGTGACCACGCCCCACAACTCATCCACCAACATTGGTGCCATTGCCAGCAGCATTGTTAGAGGTTTGTCCTTCCCTCTCCTCCCATCTCCCCTTTCCACCATGGCAGGGGTGGGGTATGGTGAGGGGGGGAGTCAGAGGGACAAGGGGGTTTAGTGACCCTTCCCCCAACCCAACACATCCACATACCACCATCAACCTCAAAATCCTGGTGGACACGCACACTACTCAAACCTTTCCACCGAACACTTCCCCTCAAGTATCTCCACCCACTCCCAGTCCGCCTGTATCTCCAACTCGAGAAAGCACATGGGACATCACTTGCTAATCCTGATCCTGATGAGGGGACAAGTCAAGGGGGAAGGGTGACAATTGTGCATAGGGATGGAGGGAGGGTTGAGCAGGTTGTGGAGGATGAGAAGGAGGAGGGGGGGGGGCAGGAGGAGAGGGAGATTCTGCCAATGTTGATAGTATCTGTTGAATGGAATATAAGTAATAACTCAGATGACCACGATATAGTGGTAAACGACTATATTGGATATCTACCTGTTGAATAGAATATAAGTAATAACTGGTAGATAATAAGTAAGTGAGTTGGGGATGATAGACTAAATTATACACACCTCAGACGACCATGATATAGTGGTAAACAACTGAGGAGCGGGACTACGGATAGGGGACGGAAAATTGAGATATTAAGTAATCATGAAACATATAAGGGAATGTGATCGAGTAGGTGCGGCGTAGGTAGAATCCATCATCAACAGTATCCCTGCTGATGAGAAGAGGTTGAGACCTTAAGGGTGGGGTGGAGAGTCAAAAATGGCAGACAGCCACGCAATCTGTGAGCCCTGCCACATCTTTTCTATGTCCCCAGTTTCTTCCTCACGTTCTCCATGTTTACTTGTATATTCTTTCTTTTCTTTTCTTCATGTTCATATCCACCCATAGCATTCATACATTCCCTTTCCTTTGCCTCCCTTTCTTCATTTCCCAATGTTGATACCATATCATGTTCCTTTGGATATGAACATATGCATTGTTTTTGTTGATGTTGTACTATCCCAGTTGTGTTGTGTCTTGAGATGCATGCTCAAGTCTGCCATCTGAACCCACAACAACTTTCCAGTTACGCTCCCTCGGAGGAGCCAGTTTAAAGTTGTTTTCAGTTTTTCCAGCTTTCCTGTGGCAGCTATCTAGTCTGTACTATTTTGACAAAGTGTTCACATCACAACTCCAGGCATATATGTCATCTTTATTAATTATTAATACACTGCCTCGAATTAGAGACACTAGTGTTTTCATACCAACCTCTAACTAGATGGAATCTAGTTAGAGGGGTGTATTGATACACTTCCAATGCAAATTGCAATAATAAGGGATTGAACCCATTCTCTTTGCCTCTGAAGAAAGTGTAACAAGCATTTTAACCACTACACCACACTAGGTTATAGGAAAGAATAGTTGAATAAGATGATATACCAACTCTAAGCCCTAACTCCTAACTGAACCCTAACTGCACCTTATCAGAAGCCTAACGGACTAACACTAACTGAACCCTAACAGACTAACACATTGAGATCATATAGGTACATATTCACATCAACTGCAACAATCTTGAAACATCCCATGCCTCAGTGGTTAACTAACTATCTCTTGGTTCATTTTTCAAAGCAAGATCATGGGTTCAATTCCTTCTTATGGCAATTTATGTAGGTGTATCAATACAACCCCAAACAAAAGCCTCTAGTTAGAGAGGGTGTATGCATACACAGGTCTCTAATTCAGAGGTTGGAATGCATAAACATTTGTTTGTAATTAGAGGGACTGTATCAATACAGCTCCCTATGACAGGTGGTCCATCTATCCTCTTGCTTATCTAACCTTATTTAAATGCAACAGTACTTGTGGTGGAGGTTGAGTTATGGAGCAGGGCTGAGCAATGACTGCATATAGTGAAGTTATAGATTTGGAGGTGATAGTAAAAGCAGAGTTGTAGAAAATACATACTTGGAGCCACAACCAAACAAAGTGGGGTTGTGGCAGAGGCTGAGTGACTTATACATAGTTGGAACCACAATCAATGAAGTGAGGTTGTGGTGGAGGCTGAGTTACAGAGTGGGGGTTTGGGGCGCAGCCCCCAACAAGCTGCTAGGTCTGCTGAATGATGAGGTGGACTGTATAGCTTGTCTACTAATAATGGGACAATGCCTGGGAATTTGATGGCTGACCAAATGCCGACATAAGTCTTATAAAAACTCATAAATGGGCCAAAAAATAAAAAAAAAATCCAAAAAAATTGTATAGATCATAATTGACTTGAATACCATTGTTTGGCCATGTGTGAGAGGTACCTACACAGGCTACAAGTTTGTCAAAGGCCAAACTGTGGGTGAGAAATACACAATCAAGACTATTGTGGTAGAGCCTTATTAGCTATGAAAAATACATACTTGGTGTCATGACTGGACACAGGGAGATTATGGCAGAGGCTGAGTATGAGGAGTTTAGAGGTGGTGGAGACTGATTTATAAAGTAGAGAGTTTGGAGATGGCAGCCAACTGAATAGAAGTGAGGTTGAAATGGGATAGGATGGCATGTTAGTGGCAGATGGTGAAGGGATTTCTACAGAGGTAATCAATAGTTTTGAAGGGGGTAGATAGCAAGGCACTGCCAAAAGGTTCTCACAAGGATCTGATCTAGGATCACTAATTACTATACTACCAGAGATAGCCAGGAGTCTACTCGGTTACCTGACATGTACTGTATGATTGTTGATACAACAACAATAGAGCTGGAGTCTGAAGGTGCAAACAGAAAGTTGAAAGAAAAATAATGGTAAAAGCTGAGTTATAGAGCAAGAGTGAGCCATAATTAGATACAGTAGAAGCTGAGTAATAGGGGGATATGAAGATGATGGTAGAGGCAAAATTATGGAAAATACATACTTGGAGCCACAACCAAACAAAGTGAGGTTGTGGCAGAGGCTGAGTTACTTATACATACTTGAAGCCACAACCTCACTTTGTTTGGTTGTGGTGAAGGCTGAGTTACTTATACATATTTGGAACCCCAACTGAAACAATGAAGGAATGTGAAGGTGATTATAGAAAGAGGTGGAGTTATGGAAAATACACATTTGGAGCCATAACCAAACACAGTGAGGTTGTGGTGGAGGCTGAGTTACTTATATATACTTGGAGGGACAACCTCACAACATGAGGTTGTGGTGGAGGTCAAGTTACAGAATGGGGTGTGGCCCCCAACAAGCTGCTAGGTATGCCAAATTATGAGGCGGACCGTATAGCTCATATGGATGACACTCTAATGATTACATAAACATTATTTCAAACAAATAAGGAGAGAGAAAATAATTATGAGACAAACATGAGCTTGAACACATTGACAGGTCAAGTTGAAGTTCCAAAAGAATTGAGTGACTTACCATTGATACCCCAACGGATATAAGAACAAGAGGTTAGCACTTCCTGACATGCATGCATTGTCATTAAAGCTCTTTGAATGGATTCTACCACTGTTCTGTATACCATAGGTTGCTTGTCACCGGCCGAGTCTTATAATCCTGTCAAACTATATCCTTCCTCTGTCTACTGCATACTCTGTATTCAACTCCATGAAAGTATCCATCCGGTCTTTGTCTGAGCCTAGTGATGTGCCAGACCCCAGCTCGGCTTTTTCAGGCAGGCTTGTATATGTTCGAGCCTGAGCCGTGAGCCCAAGCCTGGCCTAAGCCTGACTCAGCAATGTTAAGAGGAATAAGCATGGATACTCTCATTATTAACACATACCTGGAAGGCCTGAAATGTGAATGATCAGTTTTGAGGGTCATGGTTGTTGCTGGTGTGATCTGGTGTGATGATGTGTGTTGAGACGCAACATTTGATCTTGATCAAAAGGTGCGATGTAGCTTGCTGGCTTTGAAACAGCCCTGTGATTATTGCAAGGAAGCAAAACTAAACAGCTTTTCAATGTAAATTTCACCATATAGATGGCCATCTATACTGGTACACTCAGCCCAAGAAAGCTGCGGCTCAAGCCCAGGCTTCAGGCTTTGAAAATCCCAAGCCTGAGCCGCAGGCCACCCAAAGCCTGAACCACGGCTTTCTCATGGCTCAACTCCCTGTGGCTCAGCTTTGACAACATATCTCTGACCCCTTTCCTTACTGTTTCATCTTCCACCTTACATTGTCTAATATGTTGTGGTAGAATAGAATCTTTTGATTCTACCACTTCCTTCCATTTCCACTCAAACTGAGCTCTTTGTCTGGTGTTACAATTGCTTACAGTCCTCATTCCTGCATGCAAGGCATGAGCGCCTGTCACACATACAAATTTCTTTAACAGCTTCTCCCTTTTGTGAAGTTCTACGCAAAGATTCACTTTCTTCATTCACAACATCATAAGCAAAAATGGAGGTTTTCATTTCAACCAAATACTCCCTATCATTTTTGTCTTCCTGTTCTTGAGTTAAGTCAACAAATATCATATTGGCATTTTGAAGAGTTATCCATGTGGGCAATTGTTTGAGAAATGATAAGGACTGGTGCATCTAAAACAATGATCTCTTGGCAGTTTAGGACTCCTAACAGAATTGTCTCAGGAAAAAGCACAGTCTCCCCTTCAGGCCAGGGTGCCTTTCCCTTGGCAGCAGGATCCTTGGAACCAGATCCACACAATTTGTTTGAGGAGACATGCGCTTCCTTCTTGCTTTCATCTCCTTCCTCTTCTTCAACCAAAATTAATTATTGATCTCCACTCCCTTCTGCAATATTGACTCCATTGCACCACCTTCAATCAAATGTAGCCAAAATTGAATCTATAGGATTCTTTTGCAGGAAATGTTGCACTTTGACTGGATGCTCAGATCATGGCTTCTCATTTATGCTCAACAACGTTGTATCGCCATCAAACAGCCTGAACAGCGATTCCAATCAGATGGACCAAATATCCAGTAGCCAGAGCTATTATGCGCTTCCAAAACGTGTCTGAGGTGCGGGTTTCAGTCACAGGTGAAGAAAAAGTGCAATCAATGGTGAGTTGCTGCTTAAGGAAGTCATGCCAAGATTATGTCATCCATCAGCATTCTCAATTAGGAAAATCACTGGCATCAAAATA
>JABAJX010019979.1:0-15974 GCA_018221735.1 Termitomyces sp. K1Aa | reverse complement strand
TGGCTCGTCTGTCGCGTCAGAGCATGTGTCTAACGGTGGCAAATCCTAGGTCAATAACGCGGTCTGACTTCGAGTATACATGAGTTGGATTTCCAAGACCGCGCTCACGACTGACGACTGCTTCACGATCATGTTAGTTTATCATTAGCATTACTTACAATTGAGCTAATCTATTTCTATCTAACTCTAACCAGATTCTTATTCTAATTAGGTGCATGACGGTGTGAGAAAACCACCCGAAAGACGATTGGGTAGATCATTTATACGCGAGGTGGATGTGGGCGTAGAGGCGTAGAGTGTGATGTGAGCAAGTGGCGGGGATGTTGACGAGGTTAAGGATGGCGAAGACGAGGTCGATTTTGGACTCAGTGTGCTCCGTGGGCGTGGGATGGAGATCTCAGGAGAGCATGATGCGGGGCTCATCCACAAGTACGTCCTTCTTTCTCCCACTTCCAATCTCAATTCATGTCTAATCTCTCACATAGAATTTCACCTATAAATACACCGTATCGATGCAAGTAACACAAGCCTCAGTCATCGACATCCCCGATTGACTAAAGAGTTCCTCCTCGCTCCCTCCCCACTCATCTCTCCCCAGATCCTCCCTCACAAAACAGTCGTAGAGTACACAAAGATCGAGATCCTCACGGACTGTATCTGCCACAAGTGTTCTCTTGTCACCGAACGTAAACAACTTGTCAGCGAAATAAAAGATAGAAACCGGGTCCAGACATTGTTAGAAGAAGGGAGGATAGAAGACAACCTACCTGATGTCTGAATAGAAAAGATCTTCAGCAGAGCCTCAACCAACCAAGTCACGACAGCGCAAGTGCGTACCTCAATACCCTTACTCTTCTCAACTAACCCCCTTTACTCAGCCACCACAAGTTCTTACCTTACACATAAACCATTCCATGCACTGTGGTCAATACGCCTCCAAAAACAACATCCGCGTGAACATCCTCGCAGTACAAGTAGAAGTGCCAGCGCGAGTACGCCTTTGGGGACGGGGATGGGGATGGGGATGGGAACGGAGATGAGGAAACAATACTCTGGGAACTTTTTTTTTAAAAAAAAAATCGAATTTATTCATGCTTGGCGCAACGTGCCACGGTGCATGGTACTACTGGTAAGCTACGAGAGCCGCGAAAATCCAACCCCCCCGCATACGCGGAGAAAGAGCCGGCCGGCCTTCCAAGGTCCGTTTTTGTTCGCGCTCCCCTGTTACAACTGACGCATTGAAAGTTTCGTGTGGTGTGCTACAGGCGCCTCCCGCAGGGCGGTTGGCATGGGGTCGAGCAACGCAGTGGTGCGCCCAACCCTGGGGGAAATATAAAGGAGATAGGTGGGAAGGGGGGAAGCACTGGTGCCGATATTAGCATGTAATAGGGTAAGATTATGAAAGTATTTTAGGGCCCGTGGGGCCGGCGAGTCGCAGTGTGTTCACGTGTGCCTCAACGTCGCCGGCCTTATTGGCAGGCATCCCGTTCGCGGGGCTTGAGGCAATTTGTGGCGTGGATGAACCTGAACAGGTGGTCAAGAGCATCTCTTTTATTCAGCAGGTAGGGAATGGACTCAGCTTTACGATGAAGTTTCCGGCGCAAATGGTGGTGACACTCGGACTGATAGTGCGGGCATTCCACCAAGAGGTGGAGCACCGTCTCCACAGTCAGGTCCTTGCAGTGCAGGCAGATTGGGGTCTCGGAGCGTCGAATGTGGAAGAGGTATTGATTCAGGGCGACGTGACGGGTACGGAGCTGCATGAGGAGGGCGGAGTGGTAGCGGTCGAGGGGTTGGGTGAGGCGGAGGTAGCCTTTGGATGGTAGGGATTGGTCAATGGTGTGGCTTTCAGCATACCTAGGGGACTGTTTCCACTGGGATTTCCACTGCATCAGTAGGTCAGCGACCGTGGCTTGACGGGCGGTGCTGATGCTTGTTGGGAGTGTCTTATTGCAGAGAGTGACTGGCAGCAGCTTGGGGTCGCTGGTGTGTCCCTGGGAGGCTAGTTTTGCCAGTTCGTTGGCATGCTCATTAGGCTCGAACCCCATGTGGCCTGGTATCCAATGGAACTGGAGATCGATGACGTTGCTGGTGTGGTCGGCCCATTGGGACTTGGCGCGGAGGGCCTGATGGCGCTGTGTGGCTCTGATGAGTTTGGAATGGAGAAGCTCCGCTGCTGAATGTACGTTGTCCAGCAAGTAGTGGGCCAGGTGGGGTCGCTGGTTGAGGAGGGCTCTGAGCATGGCTTGGCTGTCACTGCCTACAATGGCCAGTGCAGGGAGTTTACGGGAAAGAAGGGTCAGTAAATGGAGGGCAAGCAGTACACCCACTATCTCAGCCTCATAAACGGTGTGCTTGGATTTGCTGCCAAGGTGGTAGCATAGATGCTGTGCTTCCACACCGTCAACATAGAGGACCGCCGACGCACCAACACCACCCTCAAAACCCAATCCGTCGCAGTACATGGCAGCAGGGACCTTGGCAAACGTTTCCTTTGCAAGCTCTAAGGCTGAGTCCTTGTCTGCAGCTATCTTGGTGGAGAAGGAGGGTGAGTAGTTGGGGCGGCGCCTGATTGGCTTGACAGTCTCGATGGACTGAGGGGGGACCCTGGTGACATAGAAGAGATGGTGGAGAGGGGATCGGTGCCAAGCGACGTATTGCCCAGCCGCTCGTTGCACTCGGGAGTGTAGGGGGTGGGTAAGGGGGAGAGAGGAGAGACGCACCGCTGAGCAAAATAGAACCTTTTTGAATAGGAGCTCGACTGGTAACAGGAAGGCGTGTGCATTGAGGGTATCCCTGGCCATGGTGCTGAGGGCTCCTGTGATGGTCTTCGCTGCTTGTCTTTGTGCTGGTATGATCTTCTTGGTGACTGCTACCAATCTGAGCCTTTTCTTCCCTGATGGAGAATTGTGGATGCTGGTGTACCATACGTTGGTGGCGTAAGTGATGGCAGAGACTGCGACAGTGTTGTAGAGTTGCCTCACGTGGCGTGGGGGCATTCCACCAGAGATCCTCAAGAGGTGCATGACCTGTAGTGACCACCAAGTGTGGATGGTGTTTGGAAAGGCGCCTTGGACGTCGAGGAACAGCGCCGCCGCAACGTGTCCGGTTTGCCAGGAGTCCTTGATCTTGGAGACCACCGTGTGCATTGCATTGGTGGTGTTCCTGCCTGGGCAGCCGCCAAATTGTGTCGGGGGGAGCATCATGTGTTTTTCTGCCAAAAAAGAAAGGTCAGCAGCAACTACAGTTGAGAGGAGCTTCCCAATGGTGTTGAGAAGCCCTATCGGCCAATAAGCCTTGGCTTTGGTATAGCACGGTTTGCCTGGCTTGCAAAGTATCAAGGTGGTGGAGGTGAGCCACAACTTATGATAAACGTCGAGTTCGAGGACGGCATGGAAGATAAAGTAGAGATGGTCCAGCAGTGTGTCTGCGCATTTTTGCAAAACAACGTTTGGGATCCCATCAGGACCTGGTGCCTTGTGGAGCTTCAGCTGTGAAATAGCCGCACTGATCCTGCTTCGCTTCAAGAAGCAGATACTTGGGAGGGGTTTTGGGTAGGCAGAGTGGGGGATGGAGGGGGAGGGGGGGGAGGAGGAAATAAAGACTCAGCTAGTACTTCTGCCTTACGCTTATTGGTTGTGGCCCAACACATTTCACCATCTTGTCTGAACTTGAGCTCGGGGACCCTATCACACGCTGCATTGGTGGGTTTGCGCACAATGTACTTCTTTGCCGTGTAGATCTGCCGCACATCAATGTTTTCAAGCCAATCCACCCAGTGCTCTTCCTTGGCTTTGCGGATCTTCTCAACCATGAAGCATGAAAGGCGGTCAGCTTCGGCTATAGCAGGGTGGTTAGCAATGTTGCGGTACTTGTACACTAAGTTGTTAGCGTGTGATCTGTCCCTCTTGAGGGCTGTCAGTTCTTTTGTCCACCATCATTTGGTGAATGGGCAGGGCTTGCTAAGGGGAACAATTGAGTCATCAGCAATTACCTCCTGGATCAGTGCCGTCAGCGCCGATACCTTGGAGTCAAATTCAGCCTCAGTTGTAATTAACTGCACCGGGGAGCATGAGTCTAGCTTCTCCTTCAGAGAAGTGTTGAACTCATCCCAATTGACTTCCCTGAAGTTCCTGAATGGCAGCCGGGAGGTGCGGGGGATCAGGAGTTCCATGATGGTGTTGATAGGCATGTGGTCGGTGTTGGGGGGGCAGAGCGAAGGCACAACGTTGCAGGAGATTATAGGGTCAATACCATTCCGTTGTTGCCAGACGTTGTTGTGCCGAGTCCAGCGGTCTAGGGCGGTCCGCAGAGTGGGGAGGCCTGGGGGGAGGGCGAGGTCCATGTGGTATTGTCCAAGCAATCGGAGTAGAGGCTGGATCTTGTCTTCGGAGGAGTTGAGGTGCCGGTTTTTGACCGTTTCCCAGATTGAGTGGTGGCAGTTGAAATCACCGAGCCAGATCATGTGGTCGCTATGCTGGGGGCAGGCCTTCGGGAGTGCAGCGGAGAGGAATGTGGAAATTGCTTCGAGGCTGTCGTTGTTGTTGCAGTCGTTGTATACGTTAAGTAGGGCAAGAGATCCGTGGTTGCTGTCGAATTGAATGGCGGTGACGTCTGGCAAGGGAACATCAAGAAAGGTGTATGTATCTGTGGGGATATTAGCATTGATAAGGAGGACGGAGCACGTACAACTACTGCCATCGCGGCAATGTGATCGAGGGTAATGGACTACCCATTTTGAGGTTGCCTTGGTGTTCCCGACACTGTTGAGGTAAGGTTCCTGCAGGGCCAGGACATCCCAGTTGTCTGGTTGTGCCATACTAAGGAGAGCTTCCTGGGCTATGCCCAATTTGCGCAGGTTTTGCTGCCAGATGCGAAGACACGGCGGAGGTGTTAAGACGCGGCGGAGGTGTTGATGGCACTCATTGGGTCAATATCAGAGCGGTGCTGGTCTGAGAGGAAGCAGGGGTTTTACGGCTGGGTTTCCACAGGTCAGTTGGGGCCACCTGGTAGCGTCCAAGGCCCAAAGGCTCCTCATCTACGTGGTGATTGACCCACGGAGTGGGAGCAGGGGTAAACTTGGAAAGTTTCTTGGGATTGAGAGCCCATGTGCTCGGATCCCCAGAGGGGAAATAGGGCATGCTGTTCTCAGGATACTTAGTATCTAGGTCATCACAGCGTTTCCTAAAGACCGGGCAAGTGCAAGACAAACTTGCATGTCTTGACTCCGGACTGCACGAAGCGCAGGTGGGGGGCGTCCCTGAGGGACAAAAGTCAAAAGTGTGGTCAAGGCTAGCACAGTGGGAGCATCGCTCTGAGTTGTTGCAGTTGGCGCGGATATGACCATATTCCTGGCACTTGTTGCAGCGGAGTGGTTTGCAAATGTCCTTGCAGACTACAACGTGGTGACCGGCAACAAAGACATGTTCACGAAGCAGGTGATTGGCAGCTCCTACCGAGTTGCAGAGCACCTTGAGGGAGGCAACCGTCTGCTTTGAGTGGCGAAAGTCCTCCTTTTTCAGCCAGACGGCTGAGGTGATGCATCCTGGTTTGAGGCCATTCTCCCTTTCAAAGGTGGCCAAGTCTTCAGCGCTAGAGGGGTCAAAGATCCCCCACACAGGACAAAGCAAACAATAAGGGTATGCGCCTTATCGACGACCTGCGCTGAGTTGCCCAAACATGTTTTGGCCAGCTCCCAGACGGGGTTGTGTGCGTAGCTTCGGAACCGGGTGGCTGATTCCGGCATGTTGAGCTTGAAGAGGTATGCTCCACGCTTGAGCCAGGTGATGCCTTGAATGAAGGTTGTTGGTGCATCAGCGTGAGTGGAATCAACCGTGACAAGAATGGTCTTTGCATCATGGAGGAGGCGTTGCTGAAGTCGGGTGTGCTGTGGGGATGCTGAGGGGTCGTACTCGGGTGAGATGGGAGGGGGTTTGGTGATGGCAACGTCTGCCCACAACGGGCGTGGAGGGGGCTGGGGGCCGGAGGGCGGTGCGAGCTTGGCAACAACGTTGTTGAGGGAGGAGAATACAGATTCAAGCTGGGACAAGACGTTCTTGATAGCCAAGGTAGTCTCAGCCTGAGCTGTACCGCTTGCA
Source organism: Termitomyces sp. K1Aa (assembly GCA_018221735.1). Classification (NCBI taxonomy): domain Eukaryota; kingdom Fungi; phylum Basidiomycota; class Agaricomycetes; order Agaricales; family Lyophyllaceae; genus Termitomyces; species Termitomyces sp. K1Aa. The sequence continues at coordinate 9,876 of JABAJX010019979.1, read as the reverse complement.
GAGATAAAGTCTACTGACTTAGCTACGCGGATGGCAACAGGTTCGACTCGCTCAAGGACCTTGGACGCAATTGCATCGGGCAGGGTCTCCGAGACCTTGTTGGTTATGTTGTCCTCCAGCAGAAACACAACCGCGAGGACTGCAATCTTAGCTTTGCTTTTGAGCTTCGGTCCCTTGGAGGCGACGGCCGCAGTCATCAGCACGCATGCAAGCTTCAAGCGGTCGTACAGTTCTCCTGCAAGAATCCAACCTTTGGTCTCCAGCCATTGACGCGCCTCGGCTGCGGAGTTGATTGGTCCGCCAAATCCGTGTAGTAAGGCACCGAATTCGGAGCGGGTCGGGAGCTGTTGAGAGGAGGTCGGGGTCCCTGCTTGGCTGGCACAGCTGGACAGCGGTTTTGCTGGGGGTCTAGACAAAATGGCGGGAATTCCAGGTTGTCCGGATAGAGGGGGGGCAAGGGGAGGGGAGGGGCTTGTGGGCCAGGGGGTTGGGTATGTGCAATCCTTCAGAGAGTGCTTGAAATTGCTAACTATTGCCTAAAACTGCCAGGACCCCAAAAGGGATGATGGAAGTCAGAGGTTAAGAAGCAGCCTCTGGGAACTTGCTTGGGGAGGGAAGGGTGAAGAGGGCAGGTGTTGCACCACGTACGTCGATGATTATGGCTTTGGCACTCTCAGCGGCATCTAGATGCATTTGTTTCATCTATCATGAGGTGGCAGATCTGAACGTGTTTTTACAACACAATGTTTATCGTCTTCAAAGACACCTGGTGATATGTTTCACATCAATACTAGTGCGTTCTTTACCTTGTTCCTTGATGGACAGTTTTGTTGATATTCAGAGGTGATCTCGCTCGTAGTGTTCATCATACCACTCGTTGCCCTCTTCCAGGTGTTCGCCGGGAACACAGCTGTGACTGCAGGAATTTTGAGGGCGCAAGGGAAGCAGGTGGGTTCCACTGTTGACATTTCTCGAGTACAGACGTTGATAAGTGTTGTTGGGGGTAGGTTATGGATGTCTTGCTGAATCTCACCCTCACATTATATCATTGGTAAGTTCCATACCCCCCCTTCAGCAACACATCACCCCTCCTGACCTGCGCTCCTACATGTATTAGGTGCTGGGATATGTAATTACACAAGCTATGGATAGGACTTACGGTGGTGCTTGTGTATTGTTTGTTCTTTGGGACGCTGTTGTCTCTGCGCAGATTGGAATAGGGCTCTATCTCGTAATGCCCAGACTCCTTCCCACTGCAGAACAAGTATATATGTAGAATACAGACTGTTCATGATTCCTGTCACTCAATCGGACATCACATTGTCTCTGCCTGGCTCAGTGCTCATATAGCAGTCAGAGTTTAGTGTCCTTTGTAATGCCTGTTGTATGAATACGTGACATGCGAGGATGCATACATATGCAGAGGCAATCACTAACATTTGGCATGCCTAACTAAGTACATATGTAACAATTTCTATCTATGCATGCTGATATGGCACAAAGCAGTCAGTGCGTTAGGGCAGTATCTAAGTAAATCTATGCATTATTGTATTCATCGTGATATGTATATATTAACATCAAGAACCATCTGTCAAAGTTCGTTGAGACTTCTGCAGGTGCAGCTGCATCTTCTTTGATCAGGAGAGTCTTCACTCGATCATTCAGTAGAAAATCCATGACTCCCGTACAGACATGGATATGAGCACCCTGAGTTTGAGTAAGAAAGAGTTTGAGAATAGGAAATCTAATGTCAACATACGCATTCATTGGCAATCCGTTGCGACGGAGAGAAAGAGTCAACAAAGCGAATGTTAAAAAACTGTTGAACAGCGACATACAAGAAGATTTTCATCCGGTATATACTCAGAGCCTGTCAGAGCACGGAGAAATTGTTTGCCTCGAAATAGAGGATGATTGGCATTTTCAGAGTCCTCTCGCACCTCGCAGCCATCGCCAGTCGGGTACCTGCGGCCTCGCAGGAAACGTTTAATGGATGCAAATGCGAGGTCCTCGTAGCACATAAGGTTGGCGTCCTCAAAGATGGTGTTGATGCCTTGGATGATAATCAATTCAATGACCTGTTTGACATTTGTAGGAATACACCCACCGCTTCTTGATCTACTACTACCACCATCCCATTCCGGGGTCCTGGCAGTTCGTAGACTCATAGACAGCAATAGACAGCATATCTGCCCACACTCCTCCCCAGCCCACAGGCTTTCCCTCTTCTATATAGACCCACTACCCAGACACTACCACAAGGCTCCGGAATGTCTTTGACTTCCAGGCCACCACCAAAACCACCAGCCACTGGCGGTGCCAGTCACGCAGGGACCCCAGTACCACCTCAGCAACTCCTGTCCCGCTCCAAATTTGGTGCCTTGCTCCTTGGCCATGGCGGCCCGGTCAAATCGGCTACTGAGGCTCGAAGATGGCTCGAAGGTAAAGGCTGGATTCTTGCCAGGGAACCATATGACCACATGAAGCTCGCTTGTGTGCTCATGACTGCGGTCATCACTTCAAAGGGACCAAAGCTTGAAGCCGATGCTAAAAACGCGGTCCTTGCAGTCGTGTTTCTGCTGGAGGACAATGTCAATGACAAACTCTCGGATTCTTTGGCAGATGCTATAGCATCCAAGGTCCTTGAGCGCATTGATCCCATTGCCCACTGCATAGTATCGGCTCTCAACTTCGCCTCTGCGAATGATACAGCTCAAGCTGAGACCACTCTGGCTCTGAAGAGTGTCTCCACCCAGCTCAAATCGGTCTCATCCTCCCTCAACAAAGTCGTCTCCAAGCTCTCCTCCGCCCCCACCCACCCCGCTTCCCAGCAGACTCGCTCTATGTGGGCCAAGGTCGTGAACTCCAAACCGTCTTTGATCCCCACCGCATTCAACCCAAACATCTCGGACCAACACACCTGTCTCCAGCAGCAACTTATCCACAACGCAAAGACGGTCCTCGTTGAGATTGACACCTCCTTCGCCGATGCCCCGGTTGACTTTTCACCTTCCGCGAACTTCGAACTTTGCAACCAAATCAATAAACTCCTGGTAAAAGTCGACAAATCAGGCACAGATCTTGCCGCCATTGACGGAATAGCCCCCACCCCAGCTAAAACAGTTGTCTGAGGCATCACATGGCTCAAACAAGACGCATACCTCTTAGAGTTTGACACCCCCAACTCAGCTACACGTTTTTGAAGTTACGCTCACGACCCCGTCTGGGAGCTCGCCAAGACCTATATTGGTGACTTGGCGCGGGTCGCAGATAAGGCTCACAACCTTATCTTTTGCTTTGTACCGTGTGGTGGAATCTTTGACCCATCCAAAGCTGAGGACATTGCCACACTCGAGTCGGAAAACGGCCTACCTTCTGGATGCATCACCGCTGCCTCCTGGCTGAAGAGGGTTGATTGACGTCATGACAAGCAGACAGTCGCGTCCCTCAAGGTGACCTGCAACTCGTCAGAAGCTGCAAACCATCTCTTGCATGAGCGCATCTATATTGCAGGGCATCTTGTTGTGGTCCGCAAGGATATATGCAAACCCATCCGCTGCAACCGCTGCCAGGAGTACGGTCACATTTGTGCAAACTGCCGCAAAGCTGAGCGCTGTTCCCACTGTGCCAGTGAGGAACACACTTTTGATACTTGTCTCTCAGGGACTACCCCCCATTGTGTCTTGTGCAGACCTGACTCCACCCACGCAAGCTCTGCTTGCACATGCCCAGCATTCAGGAAACGCTGTGATGACCTTGATACTTGTTATCCTGAGAACAGCATGCCCTTTTTTCCCTCCGGGGACCCGAGCACCTGGGTACTTAAGCCCAAAAAGCTGTCCAAGTTTACCCCCTCCCCCACCCCGTGGATTGATCACTCCGCAGCCTCAGGCCCCTCAGGCCCTGGCCGCTACCAGGCAACCCTCACTAACCTCATAAAGCCTAGCCGCAAAGCCCCGTCAGCTACCCAAGCCAGCTCTTCCCCCCTCTCATCACAATGAGCAAAGGCGACAGGTCTCTGGGACAACTCCGCATCTGGCAGCAAAACCTCCGCAAGTCCAGCGTCGCCCAGGAAGCCCTTCTAGGTGCGGCGAGTCCGGATGACTGGGATGTGCTTGCCCTGCAAGAGCCATTCCTCGATGGACTAGGCAACACTCGCGCAACACGCAAATGGATTGTTCACTACCCCCGCTCCCACAGGTGTGATGGGACCACCCATATGCAATCTATCCTCCTTATCAATGCTAACATCCCCACAGATGCATATACTTTTCTGGACGTCCCATTGCCGGATGTCACAGCAATCCGCTTCAAGGGAGACAACGGCTACCTTGCCATCTTCAATGTATACAACGACTGCACAAACTGCAACAGCCTTGTTGCCCTCTCCACCTTTCTCTCTACCTCCCTTACCTTAGCCTGCCCCACGCCAACTGACCACATGCTGTGGGTAGGAGACTTCAACAGGCACCACCCAATGTGGGAGACGGTCGAGAACCGCCACCTCAACTCATCAGAGGACAACATGCGCACTCTGCTATGTCTGCTGGGTGACTACCGGATGGATCTGACTCTGCCACCAGGCATGCCCACCCTCCGCACGTCACAAGATCAATGGACCCACCCAGACAATGTCTGGCAACACTCTAACGGAGCTGATCCCATTGTGCATGCACAGTCGTCCCATTGCTCTGCCCCCCCATCACTGACCATATGCCCATAGTGACAGTAGTTGAACTACCAATGCGGCATACCAGCCCAACCCCCTTCAAAAACTTTCACAAAGTGGATTGGACCGTTTTTGAAAATTCTCTAAAGGAGAAACTGTCTCTGCGCTCCCCAGCAGAGCCAATCACTTTGAAAGGAGAGTTCGATTCTAAAGTCACAACACTGACGGCGTTGATTCAGGAGGTCATTACGGATGACAAGATTGTCCCAATGTGCAAGCCATGCCCATACACCAAACAATGGTGGAACAAGGAGCTGACGGTTCTGAAAGGGAAAGGAACAAAGCTAATAATCTGGCCTATAGGTTCCGGGACGTTAAGGACCACCCCTCCAAAGCAGAGTCTGATTGGCTCTCAAAACTAATGGCTGAGCGCATCCGCAAGGCCAAAGAGGAGCACTGGGTTGAATGGTTGGAGAACATTGATGCCAGACAGATATACATAGCAAACAAGTATGTCTCAAAGGAACCTACTGACATGTCGTGCAACAGAGTCCCTGACCTGGAGTCCAAACATGACGGGGACACCTGCTGGGCCACAACCAATGAGCAGAAAGCCGAGGTCCTAGCTGAGTCTTTCTTTCTCCCTCCTCCAAGCTCCTCTCCTATCCCCCCATCTGCATACCCCAAACCACTCCCAGACATCCACTTCTTTAACCGTAAACGCATCTTGGCGGCTATCGCCCAATTGCAACCCCATAAAGCCCCGGGTCCTGACAGGATCCCTAACGTGGTGCTCAAACAATGCGCTGATGGAACTGGATGTATATCATGAGAGCTGGCTAATCTCAACCACGCTAGTGCTCCGCAAACCTGCGAAGCCAAGCTACACGGTTCCGAATGCATACAGGCCAATCGGGCTCCTTAACACAATCGGAAAGCTCTTCTCCACCATTGTTGCGGCTGACCTTTCTTTTCTTGCAGAGAAACATGGAATGCTCCCACCTAATCAGTTTGGCGGATGACCTGGACGTAACACCAGCAACGCCATGCTTTCCATTGTAAACAGTATCAAGAATGCCTAACGCTCGGGCAATGTCGCCGCTGCCCTCTTCCTCGATGTACAAGGAGCCTTCCCAAATCCACCCCGCAACCATCTCATCCACAACATGAGGGAATGCAGTGTTCCCAAATGTTACATCCACCTGACACAACGAATGCTCACCGGACACAAGACACGACTCAAATTTGATGACTTCATATTGGCCCTCATTGATATCCTCAGCGGCACCACACAGGGATGCCCCCTGTCAATGCTATTCTACGCCTTTTACAACGCCCCTCTGATGAGGGTAGCGATGGAGAAGACTAAGTCCGAGCAAGCAGCAGGATTTGTCAACGACTCGATGTTTCTGGCAACCGCAAAAACTCTACAAGAATGCCATAGGATACTGGCCAACATGACCCAATGGCCTGGAGGAGGCTTTGACTGGTCCACCTCGCATAACTCACCCTTCGCTCTAAACAAACTAGCGCTTATGAACTTTCCCCAGTCCCCAAATGACGTTATCCCGACAGATCTCTCACTTACACGTGCTAACCCCAATGGTACAGTAACCACCCAGCTAGTGAAGATGGCACCCACTTACAAATACTTGGGCGTTGTCTTTGACCCAAAGCTGAGGTGGAATGCTCACTACCAGAAGGTCACCGCACGGGCCACCTGGTGGTCACTGCAAGTGATGAGGCTCTTGAGACCATCAGCCGGAATGCCTCCCCGCTGCCTACGCCAGCTTTACAACACTGTAGCGGTCCCAGCCTTCATGTACGCAGCCAAAGTGTGGTACACCAGCATTCACAACATGCCATCAGGAAAACGGCATCTTGGGTCCGTGTCAGTCACGAACAAACTCGCCTCCAGCCAATGACGAGTTGCTAAAATGATACTTGGGGCACTAAGCACCACCGCCAGAGATGTACTTGACATCCACGCATTCTTGCTACCCGTCAACCTCCTCTTCAAGAAAGTGCTTTATCAAGCTGCGGTGCATCTCTCATCTCTTCCCTCTTCTCATCCCATGCACTGTGCAGTCCGCAAAGCTGCTGGGTGCTTTGTCGCCCAGCACCACTCTCCCCTTCACTACCTGTTCTACACCACAGGTGTCAATCCCAAGAGAATCAAAACTGCGGAACCTGTCCGCAGGCACCCCAATTACATTCCCTCATTCACAACTCACATTGGAAACAACAAAGAAGGTGCCCTGATCTTGGCCTTGGAAACCTTTGACTCTGCCCCGGCTGCTGTCTACTGCAACGGCTCGGGCTTTGAAGGCGGCGTTGGAGCTGCAGCCGTGCTATACATGAAAGGGGTCAAAGCAGCCCACCTATGTTATCACCTCGGCTTCACAACCAACCACACAGTCTACAAGGCCGAGATTGTGGGTACACTCCTTGCCCTGCACTTACTGACCAGCCTGAACAGAAAGCTCCCTGCACTGGCCGTTATTGGCAGTGACAGCCAAGCCATGCTGAAAGCCTTGACTAACTAACAGCCCCACCCTGCACACCACCTCCTGGACCTCATCCACTCATCCGTGGAACGCCTGCATAGCAAACAGGACCGTACACTATGCGCATCGGAAAGATGCAAGGCCATCAAGCAAGGTAACACCTGGACCAACCGGACCCGTGACGTGATCAATTTACAACTACACTGGGTCCCCGGCCACAAAGGCTTCACGCCAAACAAACATGCAGATTAACTGGCAAAAGCAGCGGCCCAGGGCACCAACAGCGATCCCAAATTGCTCCCAGTACCCCTCCGCAAGTCCCCCCTCCCAATCAGCATCAGCGTGACATGCCAACACGCACTCGAAGACTTACATGACACCTGGAAAGACCGATGGTCTCTCTCACCATGATATGCTCGTAGCCACATCATCGACCAATTGCTCCCCTCCAGATCCTACATGCGCCTGATTGAGCCCCTCAACCGCCGCCACTCCTCCCTCCTCACCCAGCTCCGCACACAGCACATCGCCCTTAACCAGTATCTCTTCCAAATTCGACGCTCGGAGACCCCGGTATGCCCCCACTGCGGGGACCTGGTTGTTGAGACCGTTCACCACCTGCTCTTTGTGTGTCAACACTACTCATCTGAGAGGCACCGTCACCTCCGCCGCAAGCTACGCTGCAAAGCTGAGTTGATGTTCTACCTCCTCACAAAACCTGATGCTTTAGAATCCCTCCTTAGATTTGTAACCGTGACAAACCGCCTCAAACCAACAGCAAGCCTGGTGCCCCCAACACTGAACGCACAGCTCACATGAGTCTCACCATAAAACACCTTCTTCAAATTTAATCTACACTACAACACTCCCCCTAATGTCGGCTCTTGCATTCCACCCTCCCCCACCTCCACCTTATACTATCTCCATCCGGGTTGGGCATAATGCCTTGTAGCTTGGCCCTGCCACCCGCACCAGCGGACGGCACCTTGTTGCCTGCCTAAACACGATGAACGCAACCTCCTTGTATCGGGTTTACCAGGGGAGCACAACCTAAAACGGCCTGGAAAGACCGGCCCATTCATTCTCCGCGTACGCGGGGGGACGTAGAATCTTGTGGCTCTTGTAGCACCCTAAGTAGACCTCAGTAGTACCGCGCACCATGGCTAACTCGAGCCGAGCACAAAATAAGAATTGATTTTTTTTTTTAAAAAAAAAAGGAATACACCCTGTATAGAGTGCATTGACAATCTGCAGAGCAGATTCTTGGTCACCAAAGGTCTAAGGCCAAGTGAGCTTCCATGGCGTTCAAGTTATTAGGTGGTACTTACCTTGAAAACGTGACAGGAGAATCTATCCCAGAAAGATCACCATTTAAACCATCTTTTAGAGCAATGAATAATGGATGTGTCGCAAAGTGGAACCAATCAGTTGTTGCAAATAAGAGACTTGAAGTAAGCTGGTGTTTTATTGCCTGCAAAGAGGCACCTGAGAGTGATCGAATATATTCAATCTATGTGAAACAGATTTCAGATCATGAAAGATGAAATTTGAAAGGTAATGGCCATGCATACTGTAATATTGGGTATCATGTCAATTGTAAGGAGCATTGGATCCTGACTGTTTTGAAGAATCATTTCTGTGGTGCCAGTTGCAGAATTTAGTCGAGTGCGCGGTGGCCATGTATCAAGTCGGTCACTAATTACTGGAGTCAATTTTTTGATGAGTTGAGGATCGGTAGCAGTGTCAAAGCCGTGGGTCAAAAGAAGTAAAAGAAATCTTGATATTGGCAAGAGCGTCTGGTTGTGCAAAAGTGTCAAACAAATAATGAGACCGTATACTTTGTACGCTAGAATGTCCTCGGGTGAAGGGACAATTCCTGGCAAGAATCTTAATGTGAAGATCTTTGGTGCAACTTCGGTCCAATGTGCATGAGCAACAATCAACTTGAGGAGAGCGGCCCATGTTGATCGCATTGGGCCATCACCTATGCCCTCGCCACTGGTAGTATATGAATCAATAGTAAATCAGATAGAGAACCTTTATGGACGTACACGCTAAAACAAAGTCGAGGTCCAAAGAGGCTTTTCATGGTCAAGTTCCTAACCATTGAGCCGTAGGGTCAAACTGTTGGGTATGGTTGACCTGCTGATGAGAACGGTAAGGGTAGTTTTTGTAGTGAAAGACTACTCCTTAAGTTCACGTCGAGTGTGTGGGCTTAAGTTAACACTTATAATCACACAAAATTGAAATGTGTAGAATAGTTGTTAATATATTGATTTACTTTGGTTCAAACTGAAGCTCAAACACAAAATTGGGTTCAATGTAATTATTAAGACCCGAAGTAACGTTACAATCGGCCTAGGATATCCACTCCCTGGGGATTCCGAGCACGGGGGTAAGTTCCTTGCTTTTCCCCTTGAAATCCTCTTCCTTTTATACCCTTTCCCCGGCGCACGGACCAGCCTATTCCCCTCGTGAATACTCATGTATTCCGCGCAATTTCGGGCCTATATGGTCCCTTCCGACCCAACCATCGGGGTACCACGTGGCAATTCCAGATTTTCCTTTAGCCCCGCTCTTGACCCTTTCCTTCGTCCCCAGACCCTTGGGGAACTTCCCAATGCCTTCCCTATTGTTGGCGCTGGCGTCAGGGCGTCGGATCGTTGTGTTTTTGTGCGGGATGGACGAGCTGCTGAGGCT
>JABAJX010019978.1:0-10322 GCA_018221735.1 Termitomyces sp. K1Aa | reverse complement strand
CAAGATGATAACAATATGATATCTAAGGACCCGCTTTTTTTCTGCGAAGGGTTGGAAAGGCTTTTACTACGCGTTATTCCTGGGATTTGACCATGTAGTCACGACTCACTGAGTACGCGCTTGAAGGTTGCTTGAGCTTGATTGCTTAGTTAGGCGATGGAAAAATTGCGAGGTAGCGTTACAATAAAGTAACTTTGAAACAACTTTGTTTGATAAATATCTCTGGCCACATGCACCTACGGGTATTTTGACCGATATATGCGGCTGCGTGCCTGATCTGGAGGATGGATCATTGTGAAATTTGATGAGTCAATGTTTTTACGAAATGGGTTTTTTGGCCTTACACATTTCTATCTCTCACTTCTCTCACTATCTCTGCTAGGTTTCATCAATCATTCTCCACGGCTTTGACCTCTTGTACCCAGTAAAGACCACAATAATTGTGGCCACCAAGGGGTTTAGGACTTCAAGTTGATCTCACAGACCCATCTGCTTACGTCTGCTGGTATAGGATTTGTAACTCTCACAATTTCCCATTGATCAACTGTGCTTTTCACTATGTCAAGCCTTGACGGTACGGAGACCTCGATATATTTGTCGTCGCTGACCGACGATCTCATACCTTTACATATAGGGTTTGATGTCCTTAAGCAAATCCCAAATTTAGACCTCCCGCCGACCGCTCTTTATGGATATATACCCTCTAAAACCGCCACCCTTGCCTTTATCATTCTCTTTGCCATCTCGACGGGTAAGAATACTCTTAGATCTCCCCTTAACTTCTATCTCTGAATGTGGAATTAACAGCTATACACTTCGTGCAAGCGGTATACACGAGGAGCTGGTGGCTCATACCGACTATCTGTATTTGCGGTGGACTGGAGGTAGCTGGTTGGAGCGGTCGTTTTTGGAGTCATCATGAACCTCTAAGTTACCCCGCATATCTCCTCCAGTCGGTCTCCTATCACTCGAGGCTTTGCTCACTAACTGACGATGTACAGAATTTGCACCACCATCATGGCACCGACATTCCTACTTGCTGCCAATTTTATCATCTTTGGCCGCATTATTGAGAGACTAGGCACTTCATATAGTCGCCTCCCACCAAAGTGGTGTGAGTTACCCTCTGAAGTCGTCTATCAAGAAATTATGAATGTTGGTTTCACTGAAATGATCGTCACCCAGACTCTATCATCTTCATCAGCTGTGTACGTCAGTTTCCAAATCTAAATATGATGATTAACTGATAGATATTGCAGGATGTCGTCGCTCTAATCATTCAAGGAACTGGGGGCGGTCTAGCTTCCGTGCACATCAAAACAAACCCTACGCCTGTACGCCCCTTTTCCCGTACCATGAACGCCCCTTCAACATGTGTCCATTTTCCAGGGAGGTAACGTCATGCTTGGCGGTATAGCATTCCAACTAGGTGCCCGTGCTTCTCTTCTCCAAATAAATCTTCTAATGGGGCGTTCTATGAAAGCAATCATCGTGTTCTACACTTTCCTTGCCACTGAATTCTTCGTCCGATACGCGAAGAACAAGCCATTCCGCAGAGCAAACTCGTCCAACGAATCACTACCTTACCCGAAACCGATGACAAGAAAAATCATGATAATGTCTCTTGCCATTGGCTTCTGCACGCTATGTCTCTTTATCCGGTCTGTCTCGCCGCTTCTATCGTCCTGTTCTCTGAGTTCATGGTTTGGGGTATAACACAGATCCGTATACCGTGTCATCGAGCTCGCAGATGGTTGGTTGGGACGTATCATCCGTACGGAAGTATACTTTAGTACGTCATTGTCGATCCTTTCCTACCGTCTCGTCTCGTCTTTTTCACTTACCGATCACTCTTCTTGCTAGACGTCCTTGATGGAGTCATGATCACCCTCGCGATTTACACCTTTAACTTCATACACCCCGGCTTCTTCCTCGCTGATGATATCACTGACCATGCTGACGACGTCTCTGAGAAGGCACACAACATCGGGTATTAAATGTTTATGTCCGTAATCTCCCCTCATTGTCATATGTACACGTTTTTAGAGCTGAGCCTTAAATTAAGCAATGAGAAACACGCATCGGTTGGAACGGTTTACAAGATATCCATGAAACAACAACGACCAGACACGACAGGGTCTATAGATGAGCAACGACTTGTGTTAAGCAGCAGAGATTATAGCGATAATTTCTAGACATAATGTACAGACGCGAGGTAGGATAAGACCAAGTACAAAACCGAGACCTAACAAAAAAAAAGAAAAAACGGAGCATGAACACTTCAAAAAATGACCGACTGAAAACTGAAAAGATCGCGTCGAATAGGTGTGGGCAAAAGTCAAGGTATGTCAGAAGGAAGAAAGACTTCGATGATAGATCGTAACCATACCAAAACTCTGGGGTGAACGACGTTCGTCAAAATCTGTTGTTACAGTCAATGAAAGGATGTTGAAGCAGTGGTAGAATGGATAATAGGGCACTGGTGTGCTTCTCGTGATTGACTGATGGATACAGGGAGAGCCGTCCTCCCTGACGCATCTGTCAATGTCCGCATGACGTCGTAAATGTTGGTGGTCCTTAAATCCGGATTAAGGAGTAGATTCTGAGAACGATGGGAAAGGGGGAGCATTTCTGGTGTCATGAATATAGGAGTCAAGTAGAGGACCATTGGACATGTGTTTTTTGTTCGGAGTGACGAAGGAAGGGCAGCGATAAGAAGGGGATGCAGGGATGGCGTAGCTGAAAACCGATTCGTAGACAGGGGATCTGAAAGGCAGGTGTTTAGGGAATGGGGTTAATTAATAGAGTCATACCCGAGTATGCCTTACCTGTAACTCCGCGCGTTGGAATCAGACTAAACTCAACAAATAACACAACCACAACATCCTGCACTTGCAGGCTCGTCGCCCTGCGTTCCACCAGCGTTTTGTGGATCTGCTAAACCTTATTCAAATGACCCCTTTCAGGAGCGAACGAGGTAAAATCTCACCAGAGTCGCCTTGCCTGATCCTACGCTTCTTCTTAATCTCTGGCTCAGTCTGAGGAGCGAATGGTCTGATGGACAGATGTACAATCGTGGGCGTGGGGGCAGTGTTCGATTGCGGAGTATGGGTGGGGAAGTTTAGTTCTATACCAATATGTCATAAGTGGGTTCTGGAACGCCAGAAATAAATGATCGTCATACGTGAGAGGGTTTCGTCGTCTTGCAGCATCCTACCGAGATAAAGTACTCGGAGATAGGAGGGTGCAGTAGGTCGCTCGTCTTCCCAATCTATGTATGAATATTTAGTAAAGTCTCAATGAGATTAGGTTAACGACGCACCTGTCGGCCATGAATTCCACACAAGTTCCTTCACCCTTCCCACAGTCATCCCAGGCTCGAAAGACATCGTCCTTCTCCTCCCTGAGATCACCAACAACGTGAGGTACACCTGGGGTGTCTGCGGTACATGAGTCTCTGCAGTAACATTGTTTGAAGCCTCCGAGGCATCAGCTTTCTCCGTTGGACTGAACACCTGTCTCGGCTCGTGTGACACGGGTTCCGTTGGCCGGCTATCCTCTATCTGCGCGGTGTTGGGCCCTTCAGCCATGTCGAGGTTGGTTATCGATGTGCTGGCAGAGTCTACTTGAACTGCACCGTCCATGGCAACGTAGGGTTGTGAAGGCGGTTCTAGTGATGCCATAGTACTTTCAGTACGAGGGCCGGTCTACCTTTGTCTTGTCGTTGTCGTCGTCGTCGTCGTTGTCGTCGTCGTCGGCTTCGAGCTCGTCGAGTACAGTGTCCGTCAAGGCAGCGATAAAGGTGAAACGGGAGATCGAAGCAGAATTTGATGAGAAGATTTCCCTTGGGTATTTATATATATAGGCCGGAAGTGATTTATATTTAATTTTGAAAAGGGTCGACGACTTGACAACGCCACAATCTTGCAGATGGCCCTGTAAGTGGAATTGATATCAGCTACGAAGAGAAAGATAATCGACGAAACGCACGACGAGCTCACCCTTAGATGGTGGTGCTGTAAACACTGCCGTACATCAACGAAGACAAAACGAAGACCAAATTTGGGCGCTTATGGCAGAGTCCTCCCACGTGTCACAGTCATCGCAGTTCTGATTGCTACCTCAGTGCGCAGTAAGCATCTCATTCCACCGAGGGTCGTTCATATTAATGCTTTTGAAGCTATTCTCTCCCACTGAATCCTAAAGGATACAAGTGCGTAATCATGCCACGCTGAGTCGGAGAAACAGTGTCTTGCATCCGGGTCGAGACTCGCCGGGTCTCACAGGCCCTCCCGACATGAGAATATAGACTTCGGTTCTATTCTGCAACCTCCTAGTACGGCGGTTTGTTCCCGTAGAGTATCCCAGGTCGCCCCTCTCTCGGTCCGAGGGGGTTTCTTACATAGATGATGACAGTTTGTTTTTACCGCTGTCCCGCTCGGCCTAAGTATGTATATATGTAGATCCTGACAAACCCGAGCACACTTTATGTAAGGTAGACAAAAGAATACTGATATATGTCAAGTGCAAAGTTGTATGGACATTGAGATGTATTCAACTGGACGATTGTGGGTACATAGCAGTTACACTGGTGGAGCAAGCACAGAACGACAGCGAGTTGGTACGACAAATATTGTACAATCATATACATAGATATCACGGCAAAAACTGAAGAACAAAAGGATAGCGACAGATTGCGATGTTGCAAAAGGTATATTGTACATCGATGGGGTATAAGGCTTGAGCGCTGAGCTTGAGAAGATACAACGGCAATATTAATGAGAGCGAAAAAGGAAGAGAGGAAGTGTATAACACGAGAAAAACCTGCAACGAAGTACATTGAGAGTGAAAAGAAATCCAAGTGATAGGACCTGAGGCATGAAGAACCAAATTCTTCTGCAACGTGTTCGGTATTCAGTACCCCGATCTTGCAGGATCGGAAAGTTGTTAAATGCTCTGAGGTTTTCTCTTGCCTTTTACGCCCAAGTGATCCGGGGGGAAGAGTACCGACCGACCGCGATCCACGGTCATGACCGAGGTTGGATTCGTGACCCTCGGGATCAATGCTGACGAAGTTCGTAAAACTTCAGCTTTAAGGTCGATCTTCCGAGTCGCTGCTCCTAAGAAGCAAATCCCTGCCTCAAGAAAGATTGACGATCCGCGACGCACAGTGGTAGCATTAGGCAATTCTCGATTCGATACCGGAAAATTAGAGAGGTATTCCGACAACTCGTAGTCGATATCTCGCCCATTTCGCATGCGACGGTAAATGAAAGTCGCCAGGACGAGAAGGTTACACACAAAAAGCGTCACTGCCGCCTGTACAACGCATCAGTCATTTGAATGCCTTGGACTCTGATGTACAAGCACGAGGACTTGATCGAGTCACAGACTTACCTCGAGGTTGGTGGTTAGGACGTCAAGTGCGATGTTATCCTCCATCGCGTATATCACGCGGATGGTGCAGATACTGATCGTGCATATAGTGCTCGCAAAGACAGCACGGATCATGTATCGCGGGGCCGTTGGAAGCCTGGTGTGCCACAGAATGAACAAAGGGATAACGACAAGCAATAAGTTCGACACTATATCGGCTGTTTGTCGGGCACCGAATTAAATTTTTTGGGTCGCGAATGTACAACGATCGTATAAAAGAAATGATACGTACTGCAAAGCTTGAATATGTTGAGAGCATGACCAAGGTTGCAATCGATCCACGTGTTTTTGCTGGCACAGACGTAGGTCTTGAGAACGAGCATTATGATGATATTGAAGAAGAAGATCCATGCCAGAAAATACACGAAGGATCTTGTTCGTCCACTGGGAAGAACTCGGAGGATACTGCATGCAATGCTTATTCGAGATGCCCTGAAGCGAAGGACTAGTCAGCTCTATATGATGATAACCAAGAAATAGTTTCAAAGGAAGTCGCGCACCATATGGTACAAGTAAATGCCACAGACGCAGTCTCATAAACCGCTTCTTGTAGTTTGATTGGAAGAGGATCATGTCCAAGAGCGTGCTCTAAACTCAGATAGTCAAAATATTCCCATAATTATAGAGGTCAGAACACTCACTATCAATGCTGAACCGAATCCAAGAACACAGGAAAACAATCGAGTCAAAAAATACAGCGGCAAATGCCCACCAATCATCCCAAGAAAACTGCTTCCTCCGCCTTCGATGTATCAGACGGAACACCGTAGCAACGATAGCCAGGCTATGGAAGACCGCGGACAGGACTACTGCAGATCATCACTACTTGGTTCATGGATCGAAAGTAACTTGTCAGGACCAGGTCGGGACCTGGATTTACCTTGTAGGACAACCATCGTCTTCGACGACACGTTTGTTGCCGACGTCATGGATGTAGTAGTGGGTCTGCCGCCACACCAGCATGGGTGGACCGCTAGCCAGTAGTGCTTGGGAAGAAAGGCGGGGAACAACGTTGCGGGGTAGAGACATGAGTTTTTGTTGTGGGATGTTCCATGGTCCGCGGATATGATATATGCATATGTATATAGTCATACATACATATCAGACAGGGTCGTGCATGCCAAAAGCCATGAACTTATAGGCGAGCTGTTTGCTCACGTGGAATGTCATTCAACCGTTTTATGTCGTTCGTTGGAGAGGAATATTTTTTGAACTGTTTGAGGCTTTCGAGAAAGACGGAATGATGGTGTTGAGAGTTACATTGACAGTGGGAAGGTTGACACGTAAAGTCAGTATTGTTCAACGTTTGCCCAGAGACCGTTCGTTGGCTTCGAGTCTTGAATGCCAAGTAGAATTCTTTGGCTCTGCTTGCGCGTTTTTCCTCGGTTCCCGGCGAATTGCATGGAAGCTTCAAGCGTAGCACGATGTAAATGTACCGAACGTCAGACTGCTTCTAAGTAATAGGAAAGCATACGAATGATTTTGGAGTGGCCTTGAAGTTTGGGGTCTGTGTAGGATCCTACTCAAGTCGTTTAGCGCGCAGAATGCTCAAGGCTGGCCCTGCATCTTTCTGGACGAAAATCGTGTTGAGCAGCCAATCTCAGTGCATCTTTTCAAATTCCTGTTCACTCACAAGCTTCACCGCTTCAGACGCGAACAACTTGGATTATGCTCGTGTTGGGGCGAGATAGACCCTCTATCGGAGAAAACCAGCTCAAGACAAGGTTCAACATGGAGGATCTAAACAAGTCATCGTGGCTGTGTAACTCTTGTCTCGACTTGGTCTCGACTCTCCAAAATGTAAATTCGTTCCAAGTATGTGCAATGTTTTTTTTTTTCTTCATGTATTCTGACTCGTACAAAAGACCGTCAAAGGTGACAAGTAGTAGTAATAATTATACAATAACGTTAGGATAACGGCGGTGCAAGCACAGACTTCGCTAATGAATAGCCAAGAACTCACTGTGTTGTGTCTCCTAAGTGCCAGTCCCGGGGCGACGTTCTCTGATTTTGGTTGCCGGAAATGTATCAATCTTTTTGATAGGTTCAGTTCCATAATTGAACACTCGACATTGTTTCCAAGTTTCCGTGCCAGACCTTCCATGATGGCGATAGATGAATCTCTCATTTCTTTCAATTATAAGTTGGATGAGGCGGAAATTTCTCGACACGATAACGCAGTCAAAAAATAGCATTGAACTAGCCCAAGTCGCACCAAATATCTATATGTTCAAGGTGTTCCAAAGACATCGGCTGCAGAATAAGTGGGTTTGCTTGGGTGATTGAGTGATGCTCGATAAAAGTGACCACTAGTCTTTCAAGGAGGGGTGTGTGCGAAAGCACGCGCAGAAGCTGAACCATGGATGGCTTTGGGTCTGCTGAGCCGTTATGAATGCAGAGCGACCTGAGGTTCCCGAAAACTGCTAACTCCCAAGCCAAACTGCACCCTTTGAGTATAATCACTTCCAATCTCGGAGATCCTACGACTATCTCGTTCGGAAGTTTGCTTGATCCAGAGTCTTTGGGCAGTAACTTAATTTCGAGGTGTTCCAAAACGGGTGCTGCTTGTTTTAGTAGTGTAAGGAGTCGCGTACCCATTTGACGTTCTTCGTCAATAGGATAGTAAAACCGTGATGTATCAATAATGAGCCTTTTGACGCGTGAAAGATGTTGGGAGATGACACCTTCTAAGAGGCCTGCAGGTTCTTGGGGTGTTGGAAATCCCCGAAATTCAATATATTTAATGGAAATGCCTTGGAGCGCTTGATCATCTCGGGTTTTCCATTGGCAAATTGCACCATAGGTTCGGAGTCGTCAATGCAACACTGCGCCAGTGTGAACACACGTGAGACACAGCTCTGATCTGAGTGATCAACAGATTGAAATCTGAACCTTGGGAAGTCCACTGGGAAGGATCGCCGGGCGATGGAATATTTCTTGCCGGTTGGATAACTGCGCTGAAGATGGTGCCAAGAAGCTCAGAGGGGATTCGACAGGTGATGGTCAATGCATTGGACTGATTATTATAGTAACGGTCTTGCGCTTTGTTTTCTTCAATGTCAGAGGAGAAGGGGCCTCGAAGTTTGGGTTCTGTGTAGGATTCTACTAAAGTTGTTTAGTGCATGGAATGTTCATTTGTATGAGGATTGCGTACGCTGCATCTTTCGTGGACGGACGACCAACGGACAACCTGGTTAGCACAGCCCATTGTCAGTTTATCTTTTCTTCACTCACAAGCTTCACTGCTCAAGAACGTGAACAACAGGGTTGGATTATGCTCGTGTTAGGCGAGATAGACCCTGTGTCTCAGAAACAAAACGATCTCAAACACAGGCGTCACGGTGGCTGTGTATTTCCAACTCTTTGTAGTCATCATCTTGGGTTTCCGCCGAGTCCTCATACCGTCAAAGGTGGCAAGCAGTACTAATAATTATAGAATAACATTAAAGAAACGGGGGTGAAAGCACAAACTTCGCTAATGAATAGCCAAGAACTCACTATGTCTCCTCAACGCCATTGCCCGATGCATCCTCCGACTTCTTCCTGTACTGGCAGCGCATTTCCCGGCAAGCACACAGTCCCGCCACGCCGTATACATAAGCACAACAAACGTCTGACCTTCCGGACTCCCCGTCGTCACAGGTTGTATATCCTTCCACGCGAGCGGATTAACAGCGGGGGTCACAACACCCTCCTGAGTTACGTGAGGCTGCCCATCGCCATCTTTCCCTCCTATGACCCCTCTGATTCCATCCGCCCAGCTGATATACTTCTGTCCGCATGCCTCTGGTCGAAGAACAGCCATACGGTACGCGACGGAAGCCAACAATGAGCTTCCAGATATTTCGCCAAAGCCGTGGCTGGATGAATGAATGTCGTCAAGGTAATTACGCACTAGTCCACCATCTAAAGAGGACGCGACGGCGCCTTGGAGGATTTCCATTATCCATTGTGTGAGATCAAGAATTGCCTCTGATCTCCAGGTCGCAGTTTGAGCGATGGGGGCTTTCATCACTGTAGCGAGGACTCGCGTCATCCCAGCTACGGCCCATCCGTTTCCTGACGCCCATATCCCTGTATCCTGATTTTTAGAACCAATAATATGTTCCCAAGTCCCTCTATAAGGCATCGTGGTGTTGGATTGGAGGACCTCGCGATAATAACCGCATTGTTTCGCGATCTCGCGCAACAATGTCGCATTTGATGTATCGGCGGCATAATATGCAAGAAATGGTGGCGCCATATATACAAAATCAGCCCTACATCATAATCATAATCAGACTCGACATGCATATGTAGGAAAATGACTACGAAATTAAATACCATAGTTCTGGTGTAGAGGCCCGATGAGAGATGGCGCTATTCCAAAAACGCGGCGCGGAATTGACTCCAAATTGCCTTTTGAGATGAAGTGTCATCCATCGGTCAGCTTCATGGATGTAAGGGCACTGAGGCGGTTCATAGGATACATTACAAAATTCTGAGGCCGCCACCTCAGTCATTCCTCCATGAAGAAAGAATCTAATGGGCCTAGAAGAGGAATTGCCTTGCTCTCCCTATCCCCCTAAGGAACCTGTTGATAACCCTGGTAATCTTTGAAACCCCTTTACCATCTGCTGTTAACATTCTGTCCTGTGTCATGTGAATCTTGGCAATGCCTTCCGGGCCCAGCTCCGACCCGGCAAGGTCACGACACCTTCCCCAAACCCAGATCTACTTTACTGCAGAACAGTGCATTGGAGCAACCCCTGCAGATGCTGAGCCTATCAGGAAGTCGTTGGTTATGAGCTTGCATAAGCAGCGGCCCAGCCAGATGACCCATTTTGGCCTTACACTGGCTTACTTGATGGGTGGAGGACACGGTACTTTGGCCCCCAATTTCCGGC
>JABAJX010019977.1:0-16170 GCA_018221735.1 Termitomyces sp. K1Aa | reverse complement strand
GACAAGCACGCGCGGCCCTCCCGAAGTCGACAGAATCTACAGCATCTGAGTAATACTTACTTATGTATCACGATACTTGCATTTTTGCACCCACCCAGTGGCACCCACCACATCCTGAGACGCAAACCTATCAGAACGCCATCTGTCACAGCTCACGCGGACCGATCTATAGGACATGAGACTTCGAGCGAAGGGACTTAGTTGGTTTTCCAAGTAAAATTACCGCCCAACAACAATCAGTCGATACATTTACCTACCCAGCTTTTGCAGAACTCCATCAAACAGTCGAACACATAGATCTTGGCCCTTGCGTGTATAATTGTATTCTTTTGCGAGAAGTATTGGAGCCTGGCGGGCCGCGGAGCGTGCTTGTGCGCTGTTGTGAAGGGTCTCGGAGAGATAGTGGGTGACTATGAAGTTTAAGGAAGAGCCTGGGGATTTGCAAAGCGACCTCTCATGCAGATCTCATGAGTCATGTTGTAACTGCTACATATTATAGGCATTACTTTCAGCCTACAGGCCAAACCACTATAAACAGCAGATTGCCAAATATGGTTGTTTACTAGTATTGGAACCTTTTTCTCGCCCAATCTTCCAACTATTCACATTCATCGTTGGTATCGCTGTTTACAGCCTATAACGTTACCAATGGCTGTGAAAAGGCCCAATGTATCGTCTCCGACCGTGAATGGTTCACCAAAACACAAGAAAACGAAGACAGATGACCAAACCATATCTAGTGTTGATTCTCAGGCTGCGGAATCTGATGGTTGGACGAAAGTTGAGAGGCGAAAACAGAAAAAGACGAAGAAAGCTGAGTTAAAACAGGATGTGTTTGTATTTCTCTTTTTTTCAAGGTGAGAGGCCAACTCACAGCGATCATTGGGTAGACGATGCAACCTCGATTCATGTATAACAACGCTGAAATAACTAGGAGGAATCATGCGATTGGAATTGATGTAAGTATTGCAGATTTTGCCTGCCCAAAGTACTTATTTGTCGCGACAGGAAATACGCCAACTTGTTGTACACATAATTGCGGATGCACCTCCGCCGAATTGGTTGCGCATTGAGGCGAGTTTTCTTCCCTCTCCGCAAGCAGTTTTCTTGATAGCCCCTGTAGAACGCTTCACTTATTCAAAAGGTGGTCATCTTGCTGATACCGGGCCTGACATCGGATGTTCTGTCACTTCCACCAATTCCTACATCCGCCACCATAAATCCCAATATCCCACTATCGATACCGCTCTTGCCGAGAACGCCTGATGCAGGTCCTCGACCAAACGTTCCATTCATTGCCGCGACATTCAGCCACGCATGTCCGACACGTGCGCCAGGAGACCAGTATCGGATGCATAGCGTTCTTGGTGCATTCTTCCAAGGGCCGGTCAGTGGAGAGGAAAGGAACAAGCGTGCAACCCTCAGACTCTTATGTGTGTGCCTTTCTACAGACGATGACGCCCTTTCTCACCTTCTGACACAGCAGAAATTGCCAAAAATCAAGATCCTGAGCAGTATCTCCTGACACGCGAAGAGATGATCGAGAATGAATACCCGATACCCTCATATATGGCGGATGTCTTCGAAAAACCTGATGGTTGGCTTGAGACTCCGAAACCAGTCGAATCTGGTTTGCTTGATGGACTCCCTGAGAAGGGGGAAAAACCACCCAAGACAAAGATCTACGCTATCGATTGTGAAATGGTCAGTTCCATATTCCATCGTCTCCAGTCTCAGCTAAGACCTGTGGTTCAGTGTATGACCGAAGATGGCAAGGAGTTGGCTCGAGTTAGCATCATTGACTATTACACTGAGAATGTGGTCTACGATCAGCTAGTGAAACCAGCAAAACCTGTCATAGACTATTTGACTCGGTAAGTCTATGGCTAATGTTTTTTTCTCTCCGACCAACCCTATCTTCCTAGTTGGTCCGGTATCACACCCGAAGCACTTGCACCAGTAAACACAACACTCGCTCAAGTCCAAGCGCACCTCATGCGTCTCCTCTCACCACCTAAGAACCCCTTCTCAACCTCCCCCTCTCCTCCCACACCAACACCCATCCTCCTAGGCCACTCCCTCGAATCTGATCTCAAAGCCCTCAAAATCTGCCATCCCCGTTGTATCGACACCGCGCTCATGTACCACCATCCCCGTGGTCGGCCACTTAAACCTGGTCTAGCATGGCTCACCAAAAAATGGTGCGGGCGTGAGATCCAGACGCGAGGCGAAGGAGGACACGATCCTGAGGAAGATGCGCGGGCGTGTATTTCGCTGCTGCAGAAAAAGCTTGAGGCTGGGCCCGGCTTTGGGGAGTACAAGACGGATCTGGAGTCGATATTTGAGCGGATGGCACGGTCGACACGTCGTGCTGGCGGCCCAGTGGGAAGTATAAAAAGTGCGGTAGTGGACCATGGGAACCCGTCTGTTATGCATGGTCATAAGGCGACGACGTCATTGGGCTGTACATCCGATACCGAGGTCCTGAAGAATCTGTTGGAGGTCATACCGTCGCATGAGTTCGTGTTCGGGAGGTTTATGGCGTTGGCTGATGTCATGGGTTGTAGGTTTTTTCTTTTAACTCACTTTCATCATGTACTCATGAGATGTCGATATGCAGGGACAACACCAAAATCATCGCCAGATGCTCCCCCTCCCCCGCCATCCGACCCACCCTCATCTGAAACCCTGAAATCGATGTACGAGGCGCTGAATATCCAACTCAAAACCATCCATGCCGCCCTCCCTCCACGTACTGCTTTGGTGATCTTGACGGGTCATTCGGATCCCCGCCGTATGACACAACTCAACGCCAGGAAAGCATTGTTCGACAACGCTTTACGAAGTGGGAAGACACCAGATGAAATGGGGCCTGACTTACGGTGGACAAACAGTGATATGCGTGATCTGGAAGGGGCGGTCGAGCTGGCCAAGAGAGGGTTGTTGTTCTTGGGGATCAAGGGGTAGGTAGATGCAAAAGCCACTTTCGAGCACCTGTTTGAAGTTGAGCATGTTCGTGGAGGGGGGTGTTTTGATGCGAGGTCAGATTTCGGGTGTTTTCCTTCACTAGATACGATGTGGTTCTTGTGGTGGAACCTTCTTTGGAGGCTATAATGTCGAGTACCCCATTGACTTTTTTTTAACTCTGAGGATTTTATAGGGAGAGCTTTCAGAATTACACTGGCCAGTGACCGCACTCATCTTCAAGTTTGAAGTGTCGTGTGTACGATAACATGTTCAGTCTTGAACGTTTGAACCTGCCGTCCTTTTGCTGCAAAACAGTTGCTACGTGATGAGATAAGCGAGTGACAAGTGATCCTTCAACTACTTGCCACCACGGTTGCTCAGCGCTCAGTGTTAACGTTAAGCGCTGAAGTCTGAGTGTCTCCGTAGGACCACACCTGTTGTCCAGTCCACACACTCACTCCCAGGCTACTCACAACGAGAAGAATATCTCGGATCTAGCCATGCCAAGGGTAGAAGTTGGTGGGCAAACTCCTTGCTAGATGAGGAGTTTTTAGGGCAGTCGAAGGTACTCAAAGGAGAAATTTCTGGTTCCAATCTATCATCATTGTTGGCAACGTATCGAAGGCTGCTTCGACATCGGACACGTACGCCTAGCTTGAACTTTGTGGTGGACACGTCAAAATTGATATTGACGTGCAAAAACACTGTCAACACCTGTCTTCCCCATGTTTAAAAAGGAGCCTTCTCCAAAGACTAAAAATGTCTTCTCATTTAGAACCTATCTGAACAGTGCAACCATGTCCGCTGTCATCCGCCGTGTTCTCAACCATCTTTTCGGATCTGGAAACGAATATACAGCGACGATCTTCGGAGAGCCTTCCAGTGGTAAAACAGTCCTTCTCTACCTGATCAAGTTGGGGAAGGTCGTGCCAACAATCCCCTCGATTGGGTTCAATATCGAGACGATTGATGCTCCAACAACTAGCGGGAAGACCTTGAAACTCACAGGTTGGGATATGGGGAGTGGCTGCCAATCTCTCGAACGGGCTATCCAGTTCATGCTGCCGTATTACGCTAGATGCGACGCGTTTATCTGGATGGTGGATGCATCTGATCACGAGCAGCTCACTTGGAGCGCTAATGATTTGAGCAAGGCTCTCAAAGTACTTGATACAGAACGGGCACGTGAAGGAATGAAGGACTATCCAATCCTTTTGTACGTACCTCTGTTAAACCAGGCAATATAACTTCACATTATACTAACTCAGCTCAAAAGGCTAGCAAATAAACAGGATCTCCCTAATGTGGTACCTTTCCATCAGGTCCACGAAACATTTGGAAAAATCTTGTCAGGCCGTTCCTCGTGTATCTTTCCGACTGCTTTGACTCGAAGCATGGACAAGTCAGGGCTTCCAGAAGCCTTTGAATGGCTTCGTTATGCTCTAGAGAATGCGTCTGCAGGAAGACACACGCCACCGGTACAACCAGTTCTGCCTGAACAGCGAGCGGGATCCCATCTCACAGATAAGATTGAGTCATGGGTGGCTCGGTCGGAAACTGGAGATGATCCTCAAAGGACCATCTCGCAGTTCCATTCCCTCTCACTCCCTTCATGGGACCACTATACCCACATCCGAATCGCGTTCCTGCTTCTCACCACGTTCGGGCGCCAGAAAGGTGAGTTGCTCCGTACACTCTCTGTCCCATGACTCATTTGTTTCGTAGGGAAAAACATGATCTTCGATGGGATTGAGAAATATATCACCGAAAGCCCTCAAGCGCGTGGCCGAACGTTCCACATTACTATGACATACTTCTGGATCCAGGTCGTGCACCTTGGAATACGAAATATGCTACCCTCGAATGACCTTGAGACGACGGAGACGAAACTCTCAGCGTCCGCTATCAAGAATATGGCATCTCCGGATCAATTTGCGTTGTTCCTCGTGTTGAACCCGTATGTGGCGGACGGGAATCTGTGGATGGATTACTATTCGAAGGAGGTGATGATGAGTCCAACTGCGAAGGGAGGGATGGTGTTACCTGACAAAAAGCCGTTGCCGAATCTTCTTGTGCGTGATGCCATCTCCAAATAAATATCTTCAGACCTTCAAATCGCAAAAATATGCGCTACCCACCTCAGAGGCATAATCATATATGTTCAGTAATCAACAAAAGGAATTAAGTAGATTTCGAGCGTTGAAGCTATGATGTGTCCATAACGACAGAAGAGATATATCCTTGATGATCTTGGGTGCAAAGAGGTTGTCATCTTGAAGTGATTCATATCTAGTTACTATACCGGAATGTATCGAGGGCAACAATTCTCAATCAGAGTCATGACTGTTTCCAGATGGGCTGGCAGTGGGGGGGCCACAGGATTCTGGTTTCCAGTAAGAAACTATAGACCAGATTGGAAGATTTTCATAAATCATGGGGAAAATAAGTACGAGGAAGATTCTCAGTAGGTTCTGCATAGCCACTACCATTGTTTGAACTGGTATCAGTCCAGATTCAGGGTACAAATTGTAGGCTCCAGATTAAACCCAGTATCACAGTTCACAACCGATTGCTTCTCCAGATTCTGGTAAAAAGATAGTGAGGTATCCCCGGCAACAACGTCTGTAATATGTATAGCTTCCCTGCTCAAACGTAAAGTATATCACTCACATGTTTGAATCTATCATGGGTCCCATTTCCTCACATCACCATGTTCTGCATAATATCCATCCTGAACAAGCTTTTCCGCGCGCTCCCAAACACTAGGTATTGATCCCCGAATGGAACCTTCCCAATTCTCGATTGTCGCTGAATATTCCACCAGAACCATTCTACGATCACCGATTTCCCGAATCCGCTGCGCAATCAGGGGCGCAGCTTTAAAATACGGTGGAATGACGACGACAAAGTACCGGAGGCTTGCAGCCAACTTTAGAAGAGGCTGTGTGCTGCCCCAGTTTTGTAAACACGCCGCGAAGTGAGTCAGCGAATGAAACTGAGCTGCGACACTCGGACACCCAGAATTGACAGCGGTCTTAGCGTGTCGCACGGCCTCACGCATCTGGAACCAGCTATGTGGTCCGTCGAGGATAATTAAGTGAGTTAACGAGGCAAGGAGTGCCGGTGGGAAGCTGAGCTCCGCGGGATGTGTGGATCTGAGTGAAAGCCGGCGGATAGAGTGGGAGCGTATGAACGGGAGGAATACTGTGGGATTTCGTACGCTTGCCCAGACTCCAAAGTTTACTACGCTTTGAGAACATGCGGTGAGTATAGCCTTGGATTGCTGTAGTGTCACGGATTCACAGATGGCTATACTCTTTACGCTCGAAGCAAAAAAGCCCTGTGGCTTGGCGATTATAGTTTTAGAGAAGACTTCTGCGTGGCGTTGACTGCGAATTGTGAGGCATTCGTATAGGATGGGTTCAATCCTGGAACGAGAAAAAGATCGTATCAGTGAAAAAAATCAGGTTCATAGCCCAGTTAACGTGGCATACCAGGTCCACACCTTCCGGGAAACAAGGACGAGCTGGCGTGCGACGCTACTGTCTCCTCTGGCGGCAGTTTCAAAGATCACGCGCTGTATCTCGTCGGGCATATATGGTACCATCCGACTCGACAATGATTAATGACCATTGGTGTTATCGATGGGAGTGTTTGCCAAGTCTCCGTCAAATGATGGAGAATGCTCTCATCGATACTGTACGTAGAAACTCTATACTCGTGACTACAAGTAGTCCAATTTGGCATGACAACATGTGGGTATCTATTGCCAAATTGATGATAACAGGCGACGAATTGGTTGAGGAAAACATATTCACCTTATGAAATCATTGGTTACTAAGTATAGGATAGACTGCTGTCTAAGTATGTCATTGCATTGGGACAACTTGAAGTTGTCATGGTATCGGCGATCAGAAAATATCGAAAAACCATAGATAGCAAGATCGGCAAATAACAACGAACAGTCGACTTTTCTGTCAAACAGCACTTATGAATGTCGTTAAGGTCGCCCAAGGCGATCAGCGACGAGGAGCAAATCCAGAGTGAGTGAGTTGATTCTGATTTTTGTATGTAGTCACGTTTACGGTTTCAATTATGTATAGTGGCTGTGTTGAAAGGGTTTAAATTCGGAGAAACAAGACTTTGCTTTACCAGTGCCACTCATACTAAGTAGCAAGTTTGAAAATTTGAACAACGGCATGCCTTTTATGTTGTAAGCCTTTGGCTGCTTAGCTTTTTTTAAGAAATGGAACACATTACTGATAGCATTCAATCTCCAGCTAAATAAACATTGGCCATGGCTGCGCATCAGACTAGTACGAAAAGAATCTATTCATAACTCACAAACTTGAGAACAACTTGACGTCCTCAACGATCGTTGGCAACTATCGTAGTTAAGATGACAGCTCGTCCAGAACTGTTGAACAAGTCGGCTTTGAGTTGACTGCGAGTGCAATTTGTATTGATACGAACAGCCTCTTCAAGCTTCAACATATATATCTTCCGGATCCTACTCTCACGTTCTTTGCTACACTCATAACCGGTCGACGGCTGCCCACCCCTACCAATCATGGCCCCGACGATGTTCCTTCCCATCTTCCTTTCGCTATTGACACTCTCCCTTCTCCTTTCGTTGTCAGCAGCTGAACCGCTACACTTCACCCTATCTCGTCGTACTGGACCTCGTGACATTTCTTTCTATGATAAAGCTGCGGACCATCTGCGTGGAAAGTATGGGAAAACGAGATCATCCTCTGTCAAGGGTCGACGGACAGTTGCAAATATTGATACGACGAACCAAGTGCGTTATCATGCAAGTGGTTTCTACTGAAAGTGTCTCGCTCATGTGCTTCCTGTAATTAGCAAGCAGACGCGGACTACTTCGCATCAATCAACATCGGCACACCGTGAGTAGTGGGATCAATATATTTTACACCCATCTCTTGGGCTGGTTACGAACCCCTGGCGCACTGTTCATCTTGATGCCATTGTCGACCGGTTCGACTCTGGGTGACACCCTTAGTACACACTTGGTCCCACGATGGTTGGATGCATCACTGATGCATCGTGTGGATTACTCGCCCTTTTTGGATGCTAGGCTAATTATGAACATGCTAACCATTCTTTTTCTTCTGCAGAGCGCAAACATTTAATGTTATCTTGGATACAGGATCTTCGGACCTGTGGGTGGCAGACTCGAGTTGTTTGCCCTGTAGTCTTCGTACTCCGACATTTGAGGGCTCGAGGTCCACCTCCCTTGATCTCTCTGGTGAACAAACCAACATTCAATATGGTTCTGGGGAAGTTGCGGGGCAGATCGGCACAGATACAGTGAGCATGGGCCCGTTCACCGTCCCTCAGCAAACATTCCGTAAGCTCTGCCTTCAAGCAATATACCTTGATTGACTTGTCGATTAGTTGCTGTCAATGATCTGACCGACGGGTTACTTGACGGCAATGTATCAGGAATTATGGGGTTGGCGTTTCAAGCACTTGCAGCGACGAACGCGGTTCCTTTCTGGCAAACCCTGACGAAAAAAAACCAACTGGATTCCCCGGAATTTTCATTCACCCTGACGCGCTTCTTAGACGATCCCCTCGCAAAGGAAGAAGAGCCTGGAGGAACCTTTACCTTGGGTGGGACCAACTCCTCCCTGTTCACAGGCGACATCGAGTTCCTGAATATGTCTGCCACCCCTAGTTTCTGGTTGCTGCAATTGAGTGGTGCGTATAATTGCCGTATATGAAATATGTTTCTCATCTTGGCATCTCATGATCTCTAGCTGTAACGGTGCAAGGCAAACAAGTATCCATCACTACCGGTACCTCGGCCTTGGCAGCAATCGACACTGGTACTACATTGATAGGAGGTCCAACTGAAGATGTTCAAGCTATCTGGGATGCTGTTCCTGGCTCTCAAATATTTTCCGCGATGGATGGTTTCTTTTCGTTCCGTGAGTCTTATTACTAATGCTATTGGTTCATACTAAGACGTAGCTAATTGTATATCCAGCGTGTACCACCAATGTCAGCGTCACCATGTCCTTTGGTGGACTGGCATGGCCTATCAACGTCGCAGACATGAACCTGGGCCGAACAAATCGTAACAGCGACCGGTGCGTTGGTGGGATATTTGACCTCGGCTCTGACCTCGGCGGACCTGGAAATCCTGACTGGGTTGTCGGCGCTACCTTCCTCGTGCGTCATCGATCATCTCTAATTATTGTTATCGCACGACTAAAGTAGTATAACTTTCCTTTCTTTGTCGAACGGTTCCAGAAAAACGTCTACTCAGTTTTCCGATCGGACCCACCCTCGATAGGCTTTGCTCAGCTATCTGCAGCGACGGGGGGCTCAAGCGCGCCCGTTTCCTCAGCCAATTCTTCTTCAAATACTTCACCTCCGATCCCGACGAATTTGACCCCAGGTCGCACAAACAGTAATATCCTTTGTCGTAGTATCAGATGTTGATGAGCTGATCATTTTGCAGATGCAATTCCCTTGAGTAAAGCGGCTGTTAATACTTGGCCCTTCTCTCTAGCAGTTGTTCTTGCCGCATGCCTACTATGATCATCAGTGACCAGTCTATAAGCTGTATCTAGTTTATAGATCTCATAATCTTTTGTAAGTTAGAACAATGTGATAAGTGTAGTTTTACAGAGTCATTCCCACTCACCAGAGGTTGCATCGTGTTCTACAAAGATTTGACCTTACTAAGGTTTTTCCCGCGTCTAGGTATCAATCCCCAAATGGAACTTTCCCAACTCTCAATTCTCGGTGAATAATTCACCAAAACCATGCTACAACTTATCAACAATTTCCCGCGCCCGCTGTGCAATCAGGGGCGCAGCTTGAAATGTGGTGAAATGTCGACGACAAAGTACCCGAGGTTTGCCTGAGCCAAATTTAAAAGAGGCTGTGTAGAGCTACCCCAGTTTTGCGAACACACCGCGAAGTGAGTTACATAGTTAATGAAACTTTACTGCGGGACGGACGCCCGGCGGAATTGACAGTGGTCCTGGCGTGTCACACTGCCTCACGCACCAGCTACATATGCCTGTCGAGTATATTAAGTGGGTTACCAAAGGGGAAACCGAGCTCCGCGGGATGTATGGATCTGGGTAAAAGCCGGAAAATAGAGTGGGAGCACTGATTAGCGCGAGGAATACTGGGATTTTGCGCGCTTTTCCAGACTCCAAAGTTTATGACGCTTTGAGAACATCCAGCAAGTATAGCGTTGGATACTAGAGCGTCATGGATTCACCGATCGCTATACTTCCTACGATAAGGACCAAAGATGCCTTGTAACTCAGTGACTTCTGTGGCGTTGGAACTTGGCTATTACTACGGGCGGTGGTCCTAGTATTAGTAGTAGTACATGCTGTAGTAGCTCGTCGGACACTGTATTAGCGTTATTATGGTATCATCCGAATCGAGCATCGGTGTTATGAGTGGACGTATCTCCATCAAATGATGGAGAATTGAATTATGTAGTTTGAATGCTAACTACTCTTGGACATGTACATACTTATGTAGTAGTACAAAGGCGCGACACACGCAGTGGGTATTATTGATCCTTATTGCCAGAATTGATTATAACAGACGACGAGTTGATTGACTCGGGAAAGTCATCCATGAATACGTACACCGGGCTTGATGAAAGCTCACCAGAGGACTGCCATTGTCTCTACATTGAGACAAGTTGCCAAGGAATTGATATGATTGGCTTTTCGCTAGGCTTGGGGCACAAACTTGAAGAGATTATGACTGACATCTTGATGATCAAAGGATTAAAAATACTTATACGTATGTAGGCGCTTCTTATATTGGACAGTCTATGCAATTTTTCTGTCGAAATTGTTGACAGCAGGAAAAAGTGATCAGATCTAATTTCAGATCTGTTACCACACAGGCACACAAAATTAGGTGGCTGTGAAGGCGCCCGTTGTGCCGTTTCCGGCATCTCGGCGTTCAAGAAACGACGAGCACTCCTGCACAGTGCATTAGAGAAAGTTTGAACAATGGGACGTTGCTTGAACTGTATGTACTAGGTCTTCGGTTGCTAGAGCGCTTATGGAAGATGGTACACGTTGAATGCATTCGATTGTCCGCTGAATAATAAACACATTGTGCCGAACTGCGGGCCTGCTGCGCATTGGTCTAATAAAAGAATATATTCACAGCTCATATCCACTTGAAAGAGACTCACAAGAGCACTTAATGGTCCCAACAACATCGCAAGTAATAAGTACAGAGTCGGTAAAAGCTGTAGTTGTCATGATGAACTGTTGAAAAAGTCAGGTGGGTTTTGACCGCGAGTGCAATTTGGTTCCGTCTGAACTTGATCTGAATCTCTTGGCCCCATTTGGTGGCTTTGATACAAACAATTGTCTCCGTCAGCACTTACTTATTACTCGTTCCTTGTAACCCACTTCTTCACTCTCACGTTCTTTTCTTCACTCATACATAATCGGTCGACGGCTGCCTACCCCTCTCTAGCATAATGGCCCCGACTATCCTTCCCATTTCCCTTTCCCTTTCGCTATTGACGCTCTCCCTTCTCCCTTCATTGTCAGCAGCTGAGCCGCTACATTTCACCCTATCTCGTCGTGCTGGACCCCGTGATGTCTCTTCTTATGCTAAAGCTGCGGACCATCTGCGTGGAAAGTATGGGAAAGCAAGATCGTCTTCATCTTCTGCCAAGGGTCGACGGACGGTAGCAAATATCGATACGACGAACCAGGTACGTTATCATGCCACTAGTTTCTCTTGAACGTTTTTGAACGTTTCTCACTTTTGTGCTTCTTGTAATTAGCAAGCAGACGCAAGCTACTTCGCCTCAGTCAACATCGGCACACCGTGAGTAGTGAACTCCTCTCCTTTATACCCCTCTCTGCGCTAGTTACGAACCCCAATCAACATCATTAATCTCGATGCCCGTTGTCGACCGGTTCAACCCTTGGCACACACTTGGTACACACGTGGTGTCCTGATGGTTGGATGATGCGTCGCTGATGCATCGTGTGGATACGACTCCCCCTTTTTCAATGCTATGTAATTACGGACATGCTAACGTTGTTCTCCTCGTTTTTAACAGAGCACAGGCCTTTAATGTTATTTTGGATACGGGATCCTCTGACCTTTGGGTGGCCGACTCGAGTTGTTTCTCCTGTAGTCGCCGTACTCCGACATTTATTGGCTCCCAGTCCACCTCTCTTGATCTCTCTGGTGAACAAACCAAGATTCAATATGGCTCTGGGGAAGTTGCGGGGCGGATCGGCACAGATACAGTGAGCATGGGCCCGTTCACCGTCCCTCAGCAAACATTCCGTAAGCAATGATTTCTTGCCTTCCAGCAAGATACCTTGATTGAATTGTCGATTAGTTGCTGTGGATGATCTGAGCAGCGGGTTACTTGACGGCAATGTATCAGGAATTATGGGGTTGGCATTTCAAATAATTGCATCGACGGACGCGGTCCCTTTCTGGCAAACCTTGACGAACAAAAATCAACTGGATTCCC
Source organism: Termitomyces sp. K1Aa (assembly GCA_018221735.1). Taxonomy (NCBI): domain Eukaryota; kingdom Fungi; phylum Basidiomycota; class Agaricomycetes; order Agaricales; family Lyophyllaceae; genus Termitomyces; species Termitomyces sp. K1Aa. The sequence continues at coordinate 3,680 of JABAJX010019977.1, read as the reverse complement.
CGGAATTTTCATTCACGATGACGCGCTTCAGGAACGATCCCAATGCAGATGAAGAAGAGCCTGGAGGAACCTTTACTTTGGGTGGGACCAACTCCACATTGTTCACGGGCGACATCGAATTCCTGCCTGTCAAAACCCCTTCTTTCTGGTTGCTGCAATTGAGTGGTGCGTATAATCGCCGTATATGAAATTTGATTCTCATCTCGGCGTCTTATAATTTCTAGCTGTGACCGTGCAAGACAAGAGTGTATCCATCACTGCCGGTAACTCAGCCTTGGCAGCCATCGACACTGGCACTACATTGATAGGAGGTCCAACTGAAGACGTTCGGGCCATCTGGAATGCTGTTCCTGGCTCTCAGGTCGTTCCCTCGATGGATGGATTCTTCTCGTTTCGTGAGCCTATTAACGCTATCGGTTGGTAAATCTTCTTAGCCGATTATATTTCCAGCGTGCGACACCGACGTTAGCGTCACCATGTCTTTCGGTGGACTGGCATGGCCTATCAACGTCGCAGACATGAATCTCGGCCGAATAAGTAGTCAAAGCAACCAGTGCGTTGGTGGGATATTCGACCTCGGCGCTGGTACTAACCTCGGCGGGCCTGGAAATCCTAACTGGGTCGTCGGTGCTACCTTTCTTGTGCGTCATTGATTATGTTATCGCACGACTAAAATAGGATAACTTCTTTCCTTTTTTGCCTAACAGAAAAACGTTTACTCAGTCTTCCGATCGAACCCGCCCTCGATAGGCTTTGCTCAGCTATCTGAAGCAGCAGGGGGCTCAGGTGCGGCGCCCTCTTCCCCAGTATCTTCATTCAACTCTGTACTCACTTCATTGCCACCTTCGACTACCTCTCTCTCGTCTGACTCACCACATTTGACCGCCTCCCCTTCGCTCGACCCCTTTTCGGATTCTCGTCCGACGGTCGTCGTGACGTTTACTTCAACAATAGGCACACCAAGCGCGACTATTGCATCGTCAAGTTCTAGTAGCTGTAAGTTTTTGTCCTTCCCTTTGTCGTGGCACTTACGGTGACTGAACTGATCATTTTGCAGATGTTCTTCTGAGCAGAACGGCTGTGAATACTTGGCTTGTTTCTCTGGCAGTATTTCTCGCTTCATGCTTACTCTGATCATCAGTCTATATGACTACGTACTCAGTTTATAGATCTCATGATCTTTGATACCTGATAGTAAATCGAACTTTGCATACTAGTTTCACACAATCATTCCCACTCACTGGAGGTTGATGTATTATTAACATATTTACGAGATACCTACGCTTTGTTTAATCGACGTGATGATTACGATTCTTCGAGTCTCGTGGATACGCTTCCCATGAGTTCTAAGGATGTCAAACACTGATGGATCATACCATAACTTGAAATGCGGTGGCACCTAAGATGAGGCAAGCTATTCTGGGAGATAATCCGTGCAACTATACCAGATCTGACACAAGTTTCTCTCATCCCGGGCCATTCATCTTTCACAACAACTTCCTACTTGTAAGTACTTGTCGGATTCAAAAGTGCCTAACACGTTTGGTTCTCCCACCGGTGTACGACTATGATCCTGACATACTAAACCATCAGTTACATGGTCCTCGAGTTAGTCATCGTGCAACTCTCGTTTCGTTCGAATACCATCATCAGTGAAGTTGGATTAGTAGTAATGGGCTAAGATGCGGTCATGAATAATGAAGTTCTTCAAGGTGCTTGGTCCGAAAAGACATGCGTGTTCCCATGCCAAAAACATTTGATCCTGAGATTGCTTTGCAAGCTCTTCAGTGTTTGGGTCTTGGGTTAAACCAGTCAAGTATCTAAGTCTTTGGCACCGGCGGCCGGCCGATACATGAAATCGTCCTCACCTTCCCGTCTTATAAACATCTCATATATCTCAAATGCAGATCATTTACTTCGGAAGAAAAAGTTTTTGTCACCAAATCATCATCCTACAAGTCGTTTGAGTCCCAACTTGAATCAACATGGAGAAGAGACGCGAGGTTCCTATCTATTGAACAACGATTGGATTTATCTGACGTGCGGGAGTCTAGCTTGGAGCAAAGGTAACAAGATAGGTTTTGTTGTTGTGGCGCTAACCTGCGCCAACTTCATTATATCCCCTCGGAACACTGGAATCTTTCTGTGTTCAATGCAAGTTCAATGTACAATATTAGATTGTCCCGAGCTTTCATGATGTTTCAGAGGTATTGTTGGGGAAAAGTTCGAATTATAATCATGATATTTCAAACAGATAGTTACTAAGCATTCCCTCCATTCCCTCCGTTGCCACCATTCCCGCCGTTCCCTCCGGATCCTCCGTGTTTGCTTCCGTTTCCATTTCCGCCGTTACCGCCGTTACCGCCATTCCCTCCATTTCCACCTGAGCCTCCTCCCTTGGTATTTCCACCATTTCCACCATTTCCCCCGTTGCCTCCATTGCCACCATTACCACCGCTCGCACCGCCCCACCAGTTATTGCTTCCACCACCATTTCCACCATTTCCACCATTGCCGCCATTTCCACCATTGCCGCCGTTTCCACCCCAAGAATCTCCCCATGAATATCTCGAACCTCCACCATTCCCGCCATTACCTCCGTTGCCACCATTACCACCGTTTCCGCCATTTCCACCGCCGCTGTAAGGGTTCCACGACCACCAGTCATTATTCCAGCCGCCGTTTCCGCCATTTCCACCATTGCCTCCGTTACCTCCATTTCCACCTGATGGACGGTAGGGCTTCCATGGATTCCAGCGGGAAGGCTGGTTCCATCGGTTATAGTTGTTATAGTAATTGTTGTAGTAACCACGCTATGAAATGATGCTTGTCAATTGTGAACGGGAAACGGGAATTATAAACCATACGAACTTCAACAAGATTGTGGTCGTTGTGAGTAGGTGCACCCATTGAAGGGGTAATAAGAGCCGTATGGCTGAGGATGACGGTAATAGCAAAGACAGGGAATTTCATGGTTGTAGATTGCAGGATGTTGTGAGGCTTGTTGAGAATGCTTGGTAAGGTGGGATGATGAAGTCCATGGTCGATTTCCTCGAGCTTTTAAACATGAGGAAGGCGGTGCGCTATGGAGTTGGAGTCGACAAGGCAGTGTAGTGGAAGGGGTTGTGTGGCGCTAGGGGTTGTACTCCGTGGCTTAAGGGGTTCGAGCGACCCACATAAAAAAACCTCGCTTAAGGGGTTCACGAGACCCACACGGAGGATGAAGGCTGTGTGAATGCGCAACACTCAGACGGATAGGAGAGAATCATTCTTACAGATGTAGAAAAGCAATAGAGAATGTGGCGCGTTGGTGGTTGTTGTCGACGCGTGTTCCGAACACGGATGTCGCGCCGTCACGCGTCGTCACGTGCCAGTGTAGTTGCAACGAAAGTTTGTGCTATTATACAATGTGTGCCCAATTCTATTCAACTCTTCACTACGTCTCTTTCAGCAGTTTGCCTCCTTAACAGCAATTTATATGTTCTGTCCGTCGTCAACAAATGAACCGACAACTTACTTTCAACGTATCATGGCATCCACGACAGAAGCCTGTGGTTAATAGTTATCATCCTCATTTAGGCTGAACTATGAATACTATTATTACCGATTGTAATACTCTTTGATAAGATACGAGTGGACAATGGAGATACAACATTGCGGAACAATTTTAGGGTAAAATG
>JABAJX010019976.1:0-16361 GCA_018221735.1 Termitomyces sp. K1Aa | reverse complement strand
GACGACTAATTGTTGTGGTGACCACTTCTCCATTAATACACGTCCTCACGCCCCCTCATCCTACCACGTCTACTAAAGTAACTCTTGTGCCCTCCGTTTTAGGGTTCCGCCAAGGTGTACTCAAGTGTAGAATTGACCTGTAGAGATATATATACACAGTAAGTCTATAGGAAACATGTAAGTAAAGTTGTATCAAAGTGGTAGTGAAGTGACGCACCCTCAGTGTCAGACACAGTAGTGTAGACGGCTGAGGGAAGTACGTTCTGTGTAGGTGAGTTTTTGAATAATAAGGCTCGAGATAAAGAATAACAAGTAACGATCAAAGAAGAGAGAGGGAATCGTAGCGCTGACCAGAAGTACCACGAAAAAGGAAATAGGCTGGGACGAGGTCCACCAGGGTCAACCCTCATTCTCCATCTTGAGATTGAGATTGTTTCTGAAAATTTTTGATGAGTTTGGAGAGGTTAGCAACAAAGATCAATCAGGAACAGACAAATTTGGAAAAAAATGAATTCGACCACCTGCGAATTGAATGATGTCATCTCCAGGGACAGTGGCTTCATTATTGTCATTTTCATTTTCATCGTCAATCTTCTCAACTGGCGCTTCCAGAAAGATATGGAAACGACGAAAATATTGGAAATAATCACCATCATTTCTTGGTTGGATAGAGGGAGGAGGAGGAGGAGGAGGAGCATATGATCGAATTTGGCGATCTTGATTTGATTCATTGGCAGATTCATACTCTTCGATCCTCGCTTTGGATACACAGAATAAAACGGTACAATGAGGACTAATGGAAGTTCGAGATCAGTGGACAATTGGTGATACTTTTCAAACAAAAGTACCATTTGCCTTCACTATTCAGGGGAATGTTATCACACGCAAGGCGGCATGAAGGGCATCGATGACTGTTTGTAATGTTTCCTGCTAGCTGGTGCAATCTGGATACCATGCACATTGTTATGGTGACTCCAGGTTGAATAGTCGGGGTCCAAGTTTGACCAGCGAGAAGTCGCCGTTTTCCTGTGACTTCCCAAAGGGTGAGCAGGTATTTTCCCTGATCGACCAATTCACGCCCTAACCGCCGATGAAACCTAGACTTGATGAAATCATCAAAATGCTTCAATATGAATGGATCCCAACTCATCAGTTATGACTTTCCATGTCCATGGGAATATGGCTTTTACCTCTGGAGTTAAACATTGATCTAGTGGTACAGGTATTCTATCGTTCATCGCATCAACCAAGTAGAGAAGATTCACAGTGTATTGTAAGTGTCGAGGAATGTTGTTTTCGTACACTGTCTGTTGTATGCCGACAACGATGCTAAGCTGATGTCAAGTTTATTGATTGATTTTGGACTTGACCAAGGTATAAAGTACGCACTATGAAATTTGATCGTAGATTATTGACTCTGGCATTGTACTGCCCAATGTCGTTCGCTATGCTTCTGGTTTTGAAGTAACGTGTCCAGCTCTTGGCTTTCCGTACACTTTCATTGATTTGGCTTTGCAAAACAAGTAGTTCACTGCGTCAAACATCGCTTCAGCATCCATAATGGCATCAAGTGATCATGCAACAAGGAATACTTTGTGAACGTTTGTATCTCATTAGTGAATTCAAATGGCAATGGGCGATTCTCAGGGAATGAAACAGATTTATCTCTGATGGTGGTTATGATGGCAACAAGATTTTGAGAAAGATCTTTGAAATCATCCTCATTCTTGTGAACAGTCTGCATGTCAAGGTGGGGAAGCTTGAGCATAATCAGCCAAAGAAAACTGGGAGACGAGACTTCCCTGTATTTTTTGGAGTATCTGTATGACAACATTCGCTGCAACCCTCAATGGAGGGCAATTTGCAATCTCACTCGCATCACGAAGCCCTCCCGCCGCGAGTATGAGGTTGTCCAGCCAAATATCTTGCGTTTGTCTTGAAATTTTTATGGCTATGACGGATCCCAGAGGCCACAATGTCTTGCATTGCCGGGACTGTGGAACAGAGGTAGAGGAAAGGATCATTGTCACCAAACACTTGAAAACGGATACAGGTGGCAACGATCAAGTAGTAAGAGAAGAGTATGGACCGCACTGCCTCTGACTATACTATACATAGTAGAGCCACTCCTGCCAGCAGTACTGACCTTTTGCCGTCACGTGAATGATGAATCCATGGAGGTAAGCACTGGAGAATTCCAAGGTACGATGTAGGGGGGAGGGGCCCTTCAACCTGAAAATGTTTCACCTATAATTTGTTTTCAAAAGACTCTGTGATATGGAGGTGGTCAGAAATGCACGATTTTGCTTGTACGGTATTCAAGTTGGGAAGTAAACGTACTGGGTCAATCATCACCAGAGTACATGCGGTGACTGGACTTGCCAGGAATTTACTTCTCGGAAGTAAACATACCGGGTGGATCGTCACCAACAGAAATTTACTTCTCGGAAGTAAACATACTGGGTCAATCATCACCAGAGTACATGCGGTGACTGGACTTGCCAGAAATTTACTTCTCGGAAGTAAACATACCGGGTGGATCGTCACCAACAGAAATTTACTTCTCGGAAGTAAACATACTGGGTCAATCATCACCAGAGTACATGCGGTGACTGGACTTGCCAGAAATTTACTTCTCGGAAGTAAACATACCGGGTGGATCGTCACCAACAGAAATTTACTTCTCGGAAGTAAACATACTGGGTCAATCATCACCAGAGTACATGCGGTGACTGGACTTGCCAGAAATTTACTTCTCGGAAGTAAACATACTGGGTGGATCGTCACCAACAGAAATTTACTTCTCGGAAGTACACGCACTGACTGGACTCAACACAGATCACCAAGATTTCATTAAGAGGGACTTAACGTTTTGTGGAAAAATTTTCGGGCTTCTCGGGTGAATAAAAAACCCTCAAAAATCCTCGCTGCACGAAAAGTTATGCATACTTAATGACACCATACGGTTTAATATACCACCACCATCACCACATTATACAGCTCTAATTACCCCGAGAATTGTCAACTATGTTTCCACATTTATCCACAGTATGACTGACATGGAAAGACACACCGAACTCATGTACGGGGACAGTTGCACATTTGAGTCAATATTCCACTGCTATCAGCAGATTATATAGCCCTAAACTCAAAATATACACATTAATATACATGATATACATTACTTTCGGCACCCATTATTTTATTAGAACTGCATCGCTAGTTTCATCGTAAAAATTCTCCCATTCCTTGACCTGAGCCTTCCTAATCTTTCGCAGTCTTCTTTGCCACTCACCGGCATTGATGGGCAGTTGACCTTGTCAAATTTTGTCTAGACAGTGTTGGAACCAGACTTTGTTATCCTCTGTCCAATATCCATGGTTATGGCCTGACTCCTCACAGAGAGAGGCCGGCGGAAACCATGAGAACTTCTCTATATGAGCTTGTGATTGGCTTTCAATAGTCTTGTTGACGTTGGCCATCGCACTGCCTGCATTAAAAAATGAGTAACATTGTCCTCGAGACTTATCAGTCTCGGTACCTTGGTAAATGAGATAAACTCCTGCAATGGCTGCTAGTTCTTTGTCTGTGAGCGTATCATTGGTAAAAGAAGAACATTTGATGTCAGGCATGTTAGAGACCAAGTGCGCATTGCGTGTCGGGCCGTTGGTGATGCTCTTGGTCTTCACAAAGTCCCGAGACAACCTCCAGATGATCCCCCCCCCTCATGATGGCAGCACGCCCTGCAGGACTATCCAACACTCTCTGCATGCAACGTTGGTAGTAGTCCCATGAACTGGCGTCAAATTTGAAATCTCGATGGCGCCAACCGAGGCCGTCAACACCTCGCCTCTCTTGTGGTTGATACTTGGACCTGTCAACACCACGGATCACGGATGGTTTGGACAAAGTCAGTTGTATTTTTATCGATCCTAGCCTGAAAAATCCAGTAGAATTTGCTGCACTCCCCCAAATGAAACAGAGGTGCCAAGGTTCAGCTTTTTCAATGGAAGAGGCTGATTCTGTTTCCGTTTCCTTTTCCCCCCTGTTCACCCTCGTTGTCTGTCCCGTGATCACTGTTGGCATTGTCAAAGTTGCGGTAAGCAGCAGAAACTTCTTCAATATTTCAAAACTCATGCTCATTTGTGAGTGTATGTGGCATATCTGTGAGAGATATCCTCTCAAAAGATATTTCTTCTAGGTATTTTTCAAATGGTGCCTGCTCTACCTGTGTTATCCGGTCGGAGTCGATAAGATACCATTCACCAAGAATATGGATGTAATGGCGTTCTGAGGCGTTGAATAACAACCATGTATACACCCAGTCACATCTCTCCATGAGCAAAATCACATGAGTGCCGTCAACCATTCGATCCCACTTGTACATATACGAACCAACAGTGGGTTCTTTCAAACTTTTGTTCTGTTTTTCGGCTTCAGCAATAGCTTCGGTTCTTTTGCACTCCAGACAATCCTGGTGTTTTCATATTTGAGGATTTGCAATCTCTGAATGTCCATCTCCGCGAGCCAAGTAGAAGGATGTGTTTCATCTGCTCTTTCCCGTACCATATGGAGCAGAGAGCAGGGGAGGAGGGGGCATACACGGGCAAATGGAATTAATCAAGTAGTCCAGAGACGATGACGACGCTAAGTCCTCACGGAAGTTGCGAGGAAGCTGAGGCTTTTTGGGAGGTGTTGGAAACGAAGGCTTCTCAGGTGAGGGTGTAGCTGGAGGACCAGCAAACACGCCAGGGAAGGCAAGGTTATACCAAAAATTGAAACATTTACGAGGATCTTTGGCCGGTGTTAGTTCATATTCACAGAAGCGATCTATTGCAAGTTTTGCTTCGTGATGACATGGGCGAAAACGCCACATATAATGACTGGTCTCCAGGGGTTTTGGCCACAAAGTCCAACATATATAAATTGGTACATTGGCAATGATGAATGTGTTGACAATGTCTTGGGAAATTGGCTGGTGATATTTCATGTAGGCCCCAGGCCAAAAACCAGGACTAAAATCGCAGACAAAGATACTTTGAAGTTTGTTTAGCCAACCAGGATCCAATTCCAGTTCGGTCTCTGCATATACAACCCACAACGGCGCCTTATGAACCATGACCGGTGGATGCTTGAGGGTATCCAGTGCGATGGCAAAGAACAAATACGTGGTCAGTGTAACAAAAGCGTGGAGGGACGCACACATGCAACTGAAGACCTTCTGCGTCGTCTTCTGATGTGTTCTATACCTGCATTTGTAAGGCAACATACAAAGCTGAATTTCAACCTCATTCTGATTTGTGTGTGCATGACCATATTTGTGGTGTTCTGAGTGATGAGGTGAATTGATGTGACGGTTTTCTTTTGAGGTTGTCAATGGCATTGTCCTTGGGTTTGCTGCTTGTCTTGGGAGGACCAAGGCTGATCCTAAGGAAAGATTATGGAACGACTCAAAAATAAAAGAGGAATGACTTACAAAGAATATTATTTTGTTGGCCTTAGCCAAGTTGAGGCCAGCAGAACCAATCATGGAGAATATGAGTACGCACACCAGATCCTTGTCATCATAGAATTGTTGCACAAGGGTGTCACATTTGGCAACAGAGATTTTCCCGTTAATGGTGACACATGGAACGCCATAAATTTCAAGTACCTTGTGTGGTTGCTCGCATAAGATAGCAATGCAAGAAAGTAGCAACAAGGGACTTACGCTCTGAATCAAAGAGGCCATAGAGGAAAAATTTGCAAACATGACAACACAACCCTCTTGAATGATAGGCGCGCTGGGATCAGGACATGGCGGGAACACAGGATGTCCGTCCTCGAAGCGGACATTGGGAACATTGTCTGCTGATATGTAGTGTTTGCAGATCTGGGTTGCAATGTCGAGCTTGGTGCTCTTTTTTGCCAGCCACTCATCAAGAGTTTTGAACGTAGGGTACGGAGCGTCTGGGTTGTCCTTCATATAATTGATATCTAACCAATATTTCATATAGAATTTCTGGACTGACACTGGTGTTAGAGGTATACACAATGTCGTAGAAAAAATAAACTTACTTTTGTATGAATCTTTACGATGGGGGAGTCTGCCACGTTCATCCTGTGATTTAGTGGAGTTAATAATTTCATGAGTGGGTGATGCAAAAAAAGACTTTACATTTCACTTATAGCCTCGTTGCTTTTGTTCAGAGCCTCTGATTCTCTGGGCATGAATTGAGGAAGCCAACAATTTCATCATGCAGTGGGAGTGGGACCAAGGTGTTACCACTAAAGTCAATGCTGCTGGTTGTCCGCCGTAGAAAGGATTTGCAGCCTTGTGACTGGAGACGTGCCACGGCTTGCTGTTGCTCAAACTGCAATGATTCACCGTTGTCATCAAGCTTTTTTGCCTGCCGTTGTGCTGCAAGGTTGGCCTTTTCTTCATCCCAAGCTTCTTTTGTGAAGAAGTGGGGAATTCCAGTGATGCGGTACATTGAGGCAACATCCTGGAGAGATCATCAGCCAGCAAGGTGACAAGGAAATATGCTTACCTTAGACAAAGTATGGAGAGGTGTCGCTGTCATGGGCATGCAAATATGGGTTTGATGCATTAGACAAAGAATGGCAGAGTGATTTTTCCCCGTGTTCCTCATTTGATGGGCTTTGTCAATGACACTGAGGATGAAACTCTGGCTGAATATGGTCTTTCCTACGTCTTTTGTCTGCTTAGGAATGTCCCAAGGAAGAGACACTTTGGTTTTCTTTTGGTTGACTTTGTGCATGTTACTGAAGTCACGGAATATAGCCTAAAAATGATAAATAAAATGTTGACACCTAGATAAGAAAAGAAAAACTTACGGCATGGCTTGCAATGATGATACAATTATGTATCCTGTGCTTTGACTGACTCCACAGTCTGTCAGGGCCGCAGTCATCTGCGGTGAGTGTACCATTGTAGAGGAATATGTCCATGGACCACGGCCAACAAAACGTCTTTATCTCACTTACCCATTGCGGTGCAACAGTACCAGGGCACGCAATGAGAAACGGTTCCATAGGTAGCTTAGTCTGACCCCAAGATATGGATATTTTTCTAAAGTCGCACTGTGTGAGACGTAATAAACTGGGGCAAAACTGATTCTTAAAAAGGATTTGGGGAAGGGGCTTATCTTCCAACTGCGCTGACTGGCAGAGGTTCAAGAAGGCCACCAGTGGGATGGCTTGCGCCGTTTTCCCAAGGCTGACTTTGTCACCGACAAGTACACCAGTTGTATGGCAAATGATACTTTTGCGAGTGAAGACCTTACGTACAATGGCATGCACACCTGCCATCTGGTGCCAGTGGAGCTGTAAAGGCAGAAGCTCACCGGGTTTGGTATTCTTGAATGCGGCGGGGTCATCCCAAGTGTTGGTACCCGAATGATGGCGTTTTTTGATGAAGGTAGGGGGAAGAGAATCGGAACTAAAACCAAGGTTGCGTGCCACAGGTGTCATTTTGAGCTCAACTTCCACGCCAAAGTTGGCCTGGTCTGTGAGCTGAGTTTGGAGCTGGGTTTGCAGAGGTGCAGCGTTATCAGGTGTGAGAGGTTCTTCAGCGGGTTGCTCAAAGTAGTCTTGATAGATGTTATAGATTTTGGCGACGTCCTCCTCCATAGCAAGTGTCTGGAGCCTGGTGTGAGAAGCCCGCCGTAGGCCTGCACATGAGACATGTCAGTCAATATACACAGCCTACAATACACAGAGTAGACTCACCCAACAGGTTTCTTGATGCTGGCACCCAGGCCTTGCATCATATCCTGAACTTGAGCATGCAGCTTGTCTGTGGCATAAGCGCCAATTTGAACCCATCAGCAGCGCGTGGTCCCTCATTTTGGAGACGAGACGGATGGCCTTGGAGATGGCAGCCTTTGTGAGTTTCCTGCCGTTACTGTCCTCTAAATCTACACTAAAGGTCAGCAAAATCGATAAGAAAGTATGGGTGGTAGCTCACCTTTCACAGCTGCCTCTGCCAGCTCATGAGTATTGTCAGGACGCGATTTGACACGGGAAATCCTCCGCCTGATGAGATCCCAAGCGCAAGAGGCCAAAGACTTGAGTGCGTCACAGATTTGTATAGGAAGAATCTCGGATTTCAAAGCAAAAGCATTGTCGCCAAAGAGATGCCTGCCCAGAGAGTCGAGAATAAGCGGAACATAGTCAGATGCAGCAGGCCAGATATCCTTGCTGGTAGTACAATCTGGTAAGTCAATGTTGCCTTCACGCATGAGGATAGCAGTGGGATGGATGTCATGGTTATTGCGCTCCTCAACAATGATATTGTGGATGCTCCACACATTTCAGCGCTTGGTGACCCAGGCATTCCATATTTTGCAACCAGGATGGTGTGGCGCATCACACAATTTCAGAGCAAAGTGAAGCTTCTTTGTTTTGTTGGGGAGGGCGTTATAGGTATCAAAGAATGACTTAATGACGTTGGCGTTGTCACGAGTGATGCCACAAGGAAGATGGGCATTGTCTGGAGGGAAAAGACCGTGATGAGAGGTCTTTCCATGCACCCCAAGTCCACATGGCACCAGGGGGAGTTGTAGAGAAATAGGGTTTGATCAAAGCAGAGGCAGGGGAATGGCTAGGCATCATGACAAAATGTTTGGTGGGATAGGAACCTCATCAAATCCATTTATATAAATCTATTTCTTGTGCTGGGAGATGATACAATGAGTAAAGTGAATTACAATTGAGAGAAATGTATTGAGGCGCTTGTGCATGAAGTTGGGTGGAACAAATACATGCCCACGGCCCCACGTGTGTTGATGAGACTGCAGAACAGCTGGATGGTGATGAGACCTATAGAAAGGACTTGACACTACACCACAGGTTAGTGTTGTGAGGTACTACTTGTTTAGTATGCAAGGAATGAATTTCAGCAAAATGCTGAAAATCTGCTTCCAACGGTTATAAATGTGTACCGGGATGTACCGATACCGGGATGAAAGCAGGTGGGACGATAGCAACTGGGATGAAAGAGGTGAGGACAGTTGTGATAGAGTTAATGGTGGGTGAAGTCAATTGATTCAAGTCCCTTCTGATTTCCGTACCAATCAGCACCTGACAACGTCACAACACCATGTCTCACATGATGGTTTCACATCACAACATCACAACACCTTGTCTTACATGACGGGTTCTCACATTCAATTTCTCCAAGTTCTTTCCTTTTGTACTACCACCACCACTTTCCCAGCCGCCATAGTCCCTGCTGTACAGCGGGGTTCCTATGGCGGCTGTAGCTTTCTGTTCACGCCTAACAATGTAGGGATCCATTCCGTATGGTTTGGTTCTCCCTCCATCGTTCTGGTGGACTGGTTTTCCTACTTAGAGTGTAGAAATAGCAATATAGATCTCAGTCTTGCGTGAATATGACCTGTTGGCAAAGTAAATAGCTGGTACAGGTCATTGCCGCGTCATATTTCTGCCTATGGAATCGGAACAATTCATGGCAAACCGCTACCCTGATCGTCATATCTCGTGCCTACGGAGATGGAACGATTCATGTCAAACCACTCATTGTGATCCCCACCATTTATGATCCTTGCATGTTCCTTTCCGTGTTGCTTCTTTGTCCACTGTCTTGCATGCCATGTGATTGCAAGAAATACATTGACGGCTATTTGTCTGGTATGCTAGCCTTTTTTCCTCGTTTTTTCTTTAAAGCCTGAACTCTGTTTTCTATCAATACAGATCTCAGCAATTCAACGGACGGTGGTGAGGTGAAAGGTGAAACAACGGTTGCCTGTTCACTAAGCCGTCTTTGCGTGTCTTGCTCAACATAGCCTGACGGATACATTGCATAGTCCTTGTATCCTCATTCTAGTCCGAATAGATTTGTTTGACTTGGTCTCGTCTCCAACCCATTCAGACAAGTTTCCTCTGACATGGCAAATTGTCTTTTGGCCAGATATCCCACTGTTGCCCATACTTTGGGCGAATTCACAAATCACGCAACCTCTCTCTACAGTCCTGACACAGATCCCGCGGACTTTATTCAATAGGTGAATATGTGGACTCAGATGGACACCAGAGACGCGCATTTGTTGATCCCATTCAGAACATTGTAGATCCTAATGCTTGCCTCTCTGTTCAGCAAGACTATGACTCTCTCCTTGGTGTCTGCAAAGATTTCATGGTGACCAGCCACATATCAGTTTATGCCTCCCCCCCACATTTGCACTCAAGAGTAACATTCACATCAAACGTCTCATTATTTATAACAACGTAAGTCCATCATTTCTTGTAAAGTAGAAAATAACATTATTTGGTTCATAGAAAGCGAAACTGATGGATTACCACAAGATCCCCAACTTTGAACTCGGCACCTTCGGTCAGCAAAGTCATCTGAATGTCTTCTTTCCTCAATTATGGTCACCCGAGCGTGCAAAGTCTCGCAAGGCACATGCCTTGACTGAGCATGAACGGTCAGTCTGGTACAAGAAAGGCTTTTGCCCCGCACTCTCCAGGCTTTTAGGCGAGCGCTTTGTTGCCAATTGGCCAGCAACTGTGCAAACCGAGGAGATTCTTGCTCGTTGATTGAAAGGTGGGTACTTGTTCACCACCAAACAGTTTCCCTCCCACATTATCAGCCAACTCTCAGATGCCATTATCTTATCCTTTTGCGACTGTGAGGACATCACAGGTGAAGATTTTGACTGGGTCCATGATTTTTTCATTCTTCATACTATCTGTGGTGTTAAAACAGCTACTGGCTATCATCCCGACCGTATCTCAGCCAAAAAATACCTGTCCAACTTCCTCAAGGATCACCATCTCTCAGTGAACAAGGGGAAATAGTACGTTGACGTTGCCATCCAACTCAGCAGTCATGAAGCTGGAGAGTGTCTTCAATGGATGACGGACTCGCACCACAAAGTTGTCTGTCAATGCATAGGGATCCCACAAGATAAGGCCCACCAAATAACATTGCCCTCCTCCCCTAAGTACAGTTGTGATCTTGCCAGTCATCTCACCGCCATTAGCGGTTTTTGTCTCATACCTGGTATGCACACGCAAGGCCCCTATGACGTCCAATATATGCAGTGTTATATGACCGATAAGTTAGTCCTATATAATCACGAGCATAACCACCATGCAAAATTTCTGACAACAGGGGAGGCGATGAGCGCTTCTCATCTTACACATTCTGTAACTGGAATCCACAAAATATACAAGCATGCCGTCACGGACAATCACTCCCACGCACAACTCATAATTTGTGTCCCTCTTGAATTTGCTGACAAAGTCCTGTTGGATATTGACCCACTTCAGTTGAAACAATGCCTTTGTGCATTCAGTGGTAACAAGTGGTGGTACATATTGGTTATAGTTCAGTCCATCCCACCTTTACTGATATCCTATTATACTCTTTAGGGGGTTTTGCCTGGTCCATCTCATGGGGATCAGTCAGACACTTTCTTTGCAGGGCGTCTGGAAAGGCCAAATTCAGGGTGATGCCAGAAGCTCTGACTTTGACTGCAGCATGCATCTGGCTTTTGAACCGCCGTCCTGAAGACGGTCCAGCTTCTCAATGGTTGATGGACTGTGCACTCCCTTTAGGTGAAGTTGATGATCTGAAACGTGCCAATCATGCTTACCATCCATTGTTGAGGCTACCTGTTGTCAGGCGCTACAACAGTCACAATGGCGAGGGTATCTCGGAGGACAAGGCAATTCAATCCGCCAAGGAGAAGGAGGAGGAGGAAGATGATAGTGTGCCGTATATCAATCTGGGTTGTATTTTTCTTTTCAGGATTCAGATCAGCAATTGTCCTTGCTTTTGCTATGGGGGCTTTACCATTGCAGCCCCAACAATGATGTTCTGGTTCAACAGGATGACAATTGAGGAAATCAGTGCAAAATATGATCAGAGAGGCATTGTGGACAAGGATGTGATTAACGGCAGGTGCTATACTACCAGTAAACGTTGGCTACCTCTACGTGTGTGTCCTCAGGAGCCAGAAGCTGAATTGTTCAATGTCAGTGATATTGGTAACATCACACTTCCCCCTCCTCCCATCGACAACGGTTCTGATGTCAAAGATCTTCACGAGACTCCGCCCCCACCCTCCACCATAAACAAGTTCACGTCCAATCTCCGGCCGCAATTTATTATTGACCTTCTTGGAAAGTTGCTGAACCCTAAAGGTGTGACTAATGCATTGTATGTAAAGCTGGACAACGTTCAACGCCACACCTACAACAAGGAACATTTTAAGTTGCTCCGTATCATGAAATTCTTCTCAGACATTGCCTACAAGAACGCTGGCATCAAGGAATGGAACAATGTGTTCAAGTGGTTTTTTCCAGACCATGGCATCTTTGTATCCAATGTTGTCCAGTATACAAAGTGTCCGTACTTCTCACAATGGATGTCTTTTGCAAACAACAATGACCAGAGTAACGAGACCATTCAGGAGGTGCGCAAGGAGCTCTGGGCTAGATTTTGTTCACTTGAGTGGGTCCCTGATGCTCAGCAGGACAAGATGTGGCCGACAAAAGTCCTGAAAGGCTTTGCCCGTTGGCCAAAGTCCTTGAAACCCGATGGTACAAACAAGCCGGCGCCGTGTATTCTTCTCAAATCAGGGAAATTTCCGTGTTTGGATTTGAAGGAGGAAGATGGGACAGATGACAACAAGTAGAATATAATCTTGTATTATTACTTGTACGGCACTCTTTACATCCAAATTAAGATTGTCGGTTATTCTTTTATTGATTGCACAGAGATATAACTTCAAGTGGAGAAAACCCAGATCTTGGAAAACATTGACGTGGCATCAGCCTCTTTTCCCATTGTCCACAATCACAGCCACAGGGTAGTGTCATTGTTCACGTACTTCACCTATTCTTTGTTGTATAGTGGGCCTTGATCCATAGGGGTTAATTTGCTCACGTTCTCTAATCATTTGCGTACTTTGTTGTATAGTGGGCATTGATCCCTAGGGATTAAATCACTCTTGTACTAGTGCCCTACTTCCTATTGTGTTTAACTACATAGGAACAAAGTGATTTGAAGGTTTATTGGTTCCATATCATGAGCTTAATGACTTTTACAGAATGTTAAACCTCAAAAACATTGTCTCAGTCAATAACTCGCTTCCAGTCGAGATACTTTCAGAGATTGTTAAACTAGCAAACAATGGTTCACAAAATACTAACTGGCTTGCTATGGTTTGGCGTGTTTCGAAAAGGTGGCAGGAAATCATTGAGGAATCCCCCAGCCTTTGGACCTCTCTTATCATTAAACTGGTAGGAGGTCAAGTCTATGGCAACCCTATGCTACATTTTAAATATGCTAGGGCATGCCCTATTTCCGTTCATCTTTGCTTTCATGAGGCCCCATGGACAGTGGAACAGGCGCAAATTTTCCACATCATTCATGTGGGAAAGATCTGTATTTGCACACCTACCTATGCGCTCCTCAATGCTATGATTACTTGGGATATATCTAAATTCACCAATCTGTGGGAGATTGCTAGCTCCACCCACAAACATGTAATAGCATTTTCCCCACCAATGAATATAACACACAAATAGTTTTTGACCACTGAAGGCAGGATACCAGTATATCCCACTTGGAGCCCTTTTATGCTGAAACTCTTTATGTTCGAAGAATACTCGAGGCGTGTCCCAGACTGGAGAACCTTAAAATAAGGGTTATGTGTAGTCCCCACTATCCACCTACACCTGGTGAAGTGGATGTGTCTTCTCTGAAAAAGCTGGATATCACCATTTCTGTCAGTTCCGTACCTGTCCAAACTGGCCTCACGTTTACAACTTTGGATAATTTGCTGGAACTATCCTTGGCCAGATGCTTAGGTTCCACCCTTGCAGGTTTTGATACGTTGGCCCTCCCTTGTCTCCCAAATCTCCAGAAGCTTGCGTTGTATCGGTTTGAGTTGATGTGGGAGGATGTAGGAATTATATGGTCCTTGGTTAACCTCAAGGAACTCGTATTCTATCATGTAGACCTTGAATTGCTCTGGGAGGAGACGGTGCTCGAAGGATTTGGTTGCTGGAAGAATCTATTGGTGATAAGGATCGAAGACATGCATGAAGGATTTTGGCTTTCTAGCTGGAAATGGGGCAGAGTGGGTTTAGTCTTATTGGGAAAAGCAATGGTGAAGTATGAGAAAGAATTGAACGACTTGATGGTGGTGATGCCAACTGTAGAAGGATTGGAAAATGTTAACCCTGAGAGGATACAGATAGTAAAACGTGTTGTTAAGTGTTAAAACTTAGGTAGCCTTTCTTGTTTTTGAATTTATGTTATCTTGGCAGTTTGTATATATCTTGATTTGTGCATAGAAAGATACACAAGTAATGCAAAGTGAAATGGTCTCCAGTGGATGCATCATGGGTGTGAAAGTTTACTTCTGTAAACAATGTGTGAGAAGTTATCCCATGCACTGGTGAGCAATAACCCATGTTCTCACAGTTGATGAGTGTTGAGAATGAGTGAGAAGTTTACTTCTGCAAAGTAAATGTACATGGTGACATGTATACAGGGATTCTCCCAGTGTATACATGTACAGTACGGAATTAAATACATGTATACCAGCAATAACCCATGTTCTCACAGTTGACGAGTGTTGACAATGAGTGAGAAGTTTACTTCTGGAAATTAAATGTACACAGTGACCTGTATACAGTGATTTTCCACCCATGTACATGCACAGCACAAAATTTATTTCTGGGAAGTACATGTATACAATCAATAATCCATGTTCTTGCAGTTGACAAGTGTAGAGGATGAGTGAGAAGTTTACTTCTGCAAAGTAAATGTACACAGTGACATGTATACAGTGATTTCCCAACCGTATACATGTACAGTACAGAATTAAGTACATGTATACAAGCAATAACCCATGTTCTCACAGTTGACAAGTGTTGACAATGAGTGAGAAGTTTACTTCTCCAAAGTAAATGTACATGGTGACGTGTATACAGGGATTTTCCCAGTGCATACATGCACAATACAGAATTTACTTCTGTGAAGTACATGTATACAAGCAAAAACCCATGTTCCCATAGCTGACAAGTGTAGACAATGAGTGAGAAGTTTACTTCTGCAAAGTAAATGTACACAGTGACATGTATACAGCGATTTCCCAACCGTAATTTCCTTCTGGGAAGTAAACCTCCCAGTCAGATTGTTACCAGCAGACATGTAGAAATTTCTGGTGGTCATGGTGCATCTGGTACATGTCTGCTGGTGACTGGTGACAATCCGACTGGGAGGTTTACAGAAGGAAATTGCTGGTGGTGACAGTGCACCTGGTACATGTCTGCTGGTGACAATCCAACTGGGAGGTTTACTTCCCAGAAAGAAATTGCTGGTGGTGACAGTGCACCTGGTCAACAAGACACTGTACACTGGAACAAATCTCACTTGTATGGTGTCAGGATTAGTACCAGAATCAAACTTGCTATGTGGAGTGGAAATAGTGTTGCAAGGTCCAGTTCAGTCCAGTATTTTGACCTTTTTGAGCAGAACCGGAAACCTGGACCGGTCCAGGTTCATCCCAAAGTGCCAGAACCATGGACTGGACCATTCTAAACCTATCACACTATAAGACAGATGAGTATGTATATCTAAGGTATCATGTCAGAGCCTGGTATATGTATGATATGTAGTGTGATAACTCACCCTCAGTTGAGTACAAGTGACTGAGGGTATTGTATGTATAGTGCTTGTATATATATGTATCTGCATGAACAAAGGATTGTTGTCATATTGTAGAGGGTCAGGGAGATGGTCCTGTTCTTGTGTCACAGGGGCAAAGGGCACAATGTGAGATTGATGGTGCATTGACCCAGTGTATTGACTGGGGTCCCAGCACTCCTCCTCACCAGAAAGCTCACCATCTCCTCCTTGCATGGAGTTGTGTCATAGTCATGAAAGTCTGAGTAGCATACACAAACAGTTGAATTGGGCCACCGGTAAGGCTTTGGTAAACAGATCCACCACATTGTATTTAGTGTTGACATATCATATGCTTATCTTGTTTGGTTGGCCTTGTTCATGAAGGAAATGATATTTGATGTCAATGTGTTTGACATGTGAGTGTAAGGTGGGATCTTCTGACAACTTTATGGTGGCATTGTTGTCACAGAGCATGGTGGTGGCCTTCATTAGTGACATGGTACTGTCAGAGGACCCCCATGGGCTCCCTTCTTCTCTGCTCCTGTCTGCTGCTGATCTCATCACCTGATCAGTGTGGCAATCTCCGAGTTGGCATCAAGGCCATCTCCGGATTTTCATCAAGGCCATCTCCGGGTTTTCATCAAGGCCATCTCCGAGTTTTCATCAAGGCCATCTCCGAGTTTTGATC
>JABAJX010019975.1:0-16535 GCA_018221735.1 Termitomyces sp. K1Aa | reverse complement strand
GAGACTCCACAGAGGAGGTTTATTGAACAGGAGGGAAGCATCAATGATGTCAATGCAAGAATATACTATAGTAATACTAAGTAAGTATGAACATGAGGCAAATGTTCACATAAGGCAGCACTGATTGCTGCTGCCAGTAGAGCAGTGGTCGTCATTACAAAATGATTACAGTGGATAGATATAACATGTACAATGAGCCCTGTGATTACAGCTCTGGTTATATCATTGAACCTCCAAGTTTTGCTGTAATCACAATTCACAGGGGATGTTATATCATCCTATCAGCCTCAGGTGACATAAAGTCTATCAAGTCATTACTAGTACTTGAAGAACTCCGAGCAGCTTGAAGAGAAACTAATCAAACTCTTCAGGCTATAGCAAGGCTATAGTACTGTTGCACTAGTACGCAGGCGGCAGTGCACAATTAGAGGGGATCCATTTCAAAAACGACATCACCCCAATTCGGTGCCTCTGGGGATTGAAGGTGCCCATACCGCCTACACTCAAGGCTGTACTGGATATTTCCAACTACCTGATCCATCAACGTCTCGATGTACTTGACAACCTTGGCATCTTCGATTTCCCCGAACGACGGCAACATTTTGATTCCATTCTCCAAGTCTGCAAGGATTTCACAGAACTTCCTGTATATGTAGTCAATCGCGCTCTGACGGTCGTTCTTGCGCAGGCCTGTTATAGGATCTTCGAGTGCAATCGTAATGTGATTATAGTACGCGCCACACTCAACATATTCTTTCTTGTACGAATAGAGGTCCTGCAGGTTAAGACACGTACTTAGAACTATTTTCCAGATCAGAAAAGGAGACCGACATTTGTAAGAATTATAAGGTCAAGGACTTGGTTTTCCAACTTGGCAATGTCAGAATGTGTCAGAACCTCATAAGAAATGTCTATGTCGTAGATCGAACGGGCGAAGTCAAACATGGGGCGGACAGCGATTATCTCCCTTCGAGTCTTCATATACGTCTCCAGGGTAGTGATAGCCTGACCTTCCGAACGACTGAAGGCTTCCGCCACCATACCATCTGCGAGGCTATTCAAGTGCTTGATGAGACGAGGCCGGTAGGGGTCCTTAATGGCATTTACCATTTCACAGGTGTAACTAAATGAAAGGGGATGCGTCAGCAGAAGACCGTGAACTACCCTTGATTTACGTAACTACTTGATCAGTGATGCCAATCCTTCAGTCTCTCCCAGTGTTTGTTGGAACGCTTGTTTAAAAATGTCCGCCCAGTGCTGGGCTTGGACCGCGGTGGCAGGCGCATCACTGAATATAATGTATGTGATATTAGTTATCATTAAATAATAGCCGACTTGCCACTCAAAGCTTTTCCAATACTCACGTTGCTATTTCTAGAAGTAAGGAAAACATCAGATATTTCATGCCGGCCTCGATACCCTCCCAAGTAGCATCTGGGTAGAATCTACAAGAAATAATAGACATATCTAGATCCTCCCAGGCCTGAAGAGCCTGAGGAAACTTAGTACTGGAGACCGAGTTCAAAAGAAAACGACCGTACCCTTTGGTCTGCATCACACATTAGGCCAGACAGATCGATCCATCCTGGATATTTTTCCTTTACAATATCGTAGTTTGGATTCAAGTCAGGTTTGGTGTATATCTGTAGGTGTTTCAAGAGATTAGGAATGCAATATTGAACCATCGTTATCTTTGTTGGGGTGCGCAAGATCTGAAAGTCGGCGGTAGGCGTTGTGGGACTGATTGAAAGTAGGAGTGGGAGAAAGGGTATTATATATCGCTACAGTCCCGGAAGCTGTTTCCGTTAGGAAAAGTGTAAGTGGAAGATCAGTTTTCCCCATCGAAATAGTCAGTCCGAATGACGGTGCATCTGACATGATTGGCGTTAGGTTTACTAGCAGAATCCCAACTCGGAATCCTTATATAGGAGCCACACAGAAATGTCTGTAAAAGGGAAACATATTGTTAGTACACATAGCGGTGGACGACCGGCAGTTGACTAGAAGGTTACGAGGCAAGGGTAGGCCCGGGTAAGCTGAGGGGAGATTGCAAATTGAGGTTGGCTTCGATTCCAGCAATTTGTTACTGGAAAGTTTCCGCCGGCGTAGAGTTCCACATCACCTATCTAGGGAAATCTTCGAAGAAGCCAGAAAAACATCTACCGATACTACTAGACAGAGTGAATATAATTGCTATTCGAAGACACGTTAGTATGGTTGACTGTGACTTCATTAATGTGACATTCAGTCAACCCAGCAGTAATAGACTGTTAGTTTGGCGGGAACAAAAGAAGTTTTATGCAGCCCATTTTAGTGTTTAAGTTGATGCACCATGCCAAAAATTCCGAAAGCTTATAGATGCATACTACTCAAGTACATCAGGAAATGGAGGCAGGTTGTACAAGCTCTTGTACAAGGTCCGCCATCACACCAGCCGATCATTGTCACAATCTAGGTCTAAAATGCCACCCACCATCTCATCGTCGTCAATAGAAATTAATTAAGTTTCCATCCAGTCTTGTTGGTAACCAGTTCTGTCAGTGGTAAATAGACCATATCTATCAAAAACAACCAGTATTCCCAAGGCAGTAACTTACTCTAAAATTCAAAATTTTCATATAATTCTCTATTTTACATTCAAAGAGACCATTATTTTATTCAAAAAAGTTACCACTCATTTCTTTGAAGCCCCATAGACTATGTTGAGGTCTCTTTGTTGCATTGTCAATGGTGGAGACTCTCAAATTCTCAAATTCGGTCTCGAATGGTGGGTCACGGTGGTCACAAGCGGCTCCAGATCACCATCATTTCGGGAATTTGCTGATGACTACGGATAGTGTTGAATCAAACCTTAACATTAAATTGGAATAACCATGAGTACACAACTATGTAGCTTGTCACCTTCATTTAGTGCTATAGTTGTACTATGCATTAATGCCCTGTGATCGGTTAGCTCGACACGATCCGTTGGCAAATGATATGCGGGCTACAACAGTTTCTGCGCCACACAGCTCGTCACGGCAGTTACGGCGAAAATGCCTTCGGCATTCCCGGATAATCCATGTTATGGAGCAAATGATAAATCTCTCATACTTCACGTCGATTACACGTAAAAACTCATATTTACTCTTGTGGATGACTATCAACTTCAAACATTCCAATCCGTCGTGGCCCATGTCTTGTCCATGGGTCACGACGGTCGGGGGGACGCAGGTTATGTCCGGGACGGAAGCTGTTCCTGCCTCGAAAGTGGTCTGGAAACAAGAGATCATCCCTGGATTCTTTGAGCCTATTGTCGGCAGGACGAAAGTCTATCACAGCGATCGAGTTTTCTTCCGACGACTTCCATCCGGACTCGGAACCATTCATAACTCGCCAAAGAAAGCCAACTCAGAACTTGAAGGTGATGTTGGTCCTCTCTTGTACACGATTGGAGTATTCGGAAAAAATGACCTTATGAACACCTTGGGAACACGTGTTCGGAGATGCGTCAATATCCGAGCTTTCTATCCGCTCGAACGCTACGAGTAGACTCCAGCAGTGGTCATCAGAGACGTAGATGATGAAGACATGCGACGTTGGCACTGACATCCTAGCACCATGGATCGTTCGAAAGTCGAAGCTTTGTCAACAAATTCCTCAGTGTATAAAACGTCTGTCTACATAGCGTATATTACAAGAATTCGAGGGATGAGAAGCAGATGCTCGAACGCCCGTTGATTTCTGATTTATGCTATGCCGCTACCTATTGTGGTTGCCTCAAATTCAACGAACCGCGTTAGAAAATCGCCTCCCCCAATCGTAACTGTTTTAACCCATCTTCAACCTTAGGTTTCCACATGCCAAACACTTTTGAACATATACACTCACACAAATTGTAAAACTCGTCAGGCGAAAGATTTGGCAACCTCTGCTGAGGAGCACCAATCGACACACCGAACCTCTAATAAGAAAGGTCATCATGATCGGAATCATTACAAGACTTTTCCTAGCCACGAACCTTGGGATTCACACGGTTATCTTGGCGGAGACGAAGATAGAGATACTTGGCGGTCACATCGACTTGCCCTGTGAGAAGGTATTCGCGGAAGGCCTTTCCGTGGTCGATAAATACGTCAAGTGATTCAAGCAGGCGCATCAGTGCAGGTGATCTTGCTCCATGCGTTAAAATACCTTCAAGCTTATTTCTCTACGTTCCCCTTCAATACAGGAGTCGCACGCAAATTGAACATAGACCTACTGAAGATAGAAGTCTCTTACATCGTTCCACAAGCATCACCGCGGAGCATGGATTTGACTGAGCCGTTGCATTCGGTACGCTTTTATGCCACTGTTTTGAATGCATCATTATGCATGCCAGTCCATTATTGCGGTTCAACATTGGTCCCCAGTCGGCCAGCAACTCTGATATGCCTTCTCGGTCGGCGAGATCAGCCGTATCCACACGATCGAAGCATCCCTCCGTAAAAGCAGGAAGTACACCTATAGATATGCCCTTCAAGAGTAACGGTGTGCTGAACTGTGTGAGGTGAAGGTCAATGTGGAAATCCTTCATGCGACGTGCAAATTCCATGAGCTCCTCCTTTATGTGGAAGAAAAGGCACCCTATGACGTCTTCCGAGCCTACGTTGCATCTCGCCCCAGTAGCCAATACATCCGTGACGTTCCAGCCTTTTAGCGGGTTTGCCCCTGGATGACCTAGCCAGTCCCCATCCGCGGTGTACATCAGCCTTCAATTACCCCTGTCAATTTGTGTAGAGCTGAATAAAGATTACTTGCTCACCTATTCGGTTCTGTAAAACTGTGGGTTGAAAGCGAAAACGGGGCCAGAATACCTTTTCGACGGAAATGGGCCAGAGCAAGTCGATGAACTGGACGCAGGCTTGCAAAGGCTCGATCTACGTTGTCAATGTAATTGTTGTCCGTGATGATGGCCCTCATACTTCTTCTACCCTTTCGAAGGTCATATGTGGAGTGAAACATCTCCATTGGTCGTCGCATAGCCATCGTACTCTGCATCGAATAGATTCTTCCTCGTCCTCGTGTCCTTAAGGAGCACCGAAACGAGAGTTCCCTTTCATTTGTCCCGTCGCCATAGATTACACGAATGCACCCTTGAAGGTATGCGGCAATCGCAGGCGGTAATGCGGAGGAGTACATGAGATGCATTGCAATCTCTGCAGACTCTTCAATTGAAGGCCCGGAGCTCAACAGCACGTGTAGGATAACAAGCTCCCTGTTTACGGTAATCGCGTCGATGTCGTTCAATAAGATATCACACTGGCCGCAGTATCCTGCTGGTAGACCGTTCACCGTTTGAACTAGGTTGCGAATGTCTCCAGATGCTACATCATGTCAAAATCAGGACAAGGCATTCCGACATGAATTCAAAAAGCCTACCCGTGAAACACAATTTCAAGTCACGATCGATGGCACCTCCCTCAGTTTCATTGTGTGAGAGCCGCAGACAATCGTATGCAGGGAGCTCGCTGGAAATCGCGTTGTTGAAGCGAGGCTCACGTCCCTCCTGAATCCAGCGCGGTTGCCAGCCTGGATCTAGCATGGGATGCTCACAATCAAAGCGGTGTTTTGGCCAGTGCTCCTTCCGGCAGTTTTCTGAACAATACTAGCAAGGATCATTCAATATGACCGTTGTGATAGGAGCTGCGACATTTTGTACCTTTACCAGTTGGCACTGTGCGAGATTTTAGCCCAGGTACTGTCCAACTCAGGCGTGACTTCACATTACCTTGGAACATGACACGACTCCCGCATTGGAGCATGGTTGACCACAATCTGAATCGTGGTTTCCACAAGGGAGTATGGAAAGCGCTAAGCCGTTTGCTGCAGACCCCAGCCCAAGAGACAAGAACGTTTCCAATGAGCGAGCGTAC
The DNA here is from genome assembly GCA_018221735.1 of Termitomyces sp. K1Aa. Classification (NCBI taxonomy): domain Eukaryota; kingdom Fungi; phylum Basidiomycota; class Agaricomycetes; order Agaricales; family Lyophyllaceae; genus Termitomyces; species Termitomyces sp. K1Aa. The sequence goes on along the minus strand of JABAJX010019975.1, from coordinate 10,641 downwards.
AATTTTCCTTTGATAGTTCCCCGCAAGGTTGGTCGACGAATGTGAGTAAGCAATCCACGAGCATGAGTATAGTTAACTCCAACCATGTAGCGGTTCTCGTTGAATGGTCAAGGAGTCACACCCATGTCCATCCTTCGGTCTTGTGTTATAAGCCAGAGTCGAGCAGAGTCGAGCCACGTCGGCCGTAGACCCTCCTCTCCTCTCTTTCCAACAAGAAAGCGAGAAGGGAGTCGTGCCCTTCAGGGACAGATAATTTACGTCTTTTAGCCGACTTCAAAGGACTTCTCCCGAGGATATACTCCGTGATAGCTTGAGTAGTTTTCATCTACTATTGCTGAGCGTCGTGATTCAGGAAATGTTTGATTGTGAGAAGCATCAGCGAGGTTTCAAAGGCAACAAGGGTCATAAATCCCAATCCTAGCTTACGACTGCGTTCGGTTTCACATCAACCTGTGGAAAGTCTCTAAACAGGCCGCTTGCATGATAATGCTAACAAACGTTGTCATGCTTATCAAGCTCAAGAACTAAGAACTATCTACTACTTACTAGCAAGGACAGTAGTAAGACGACGAAACAGCGAAGTCAACCACACAACTCGAATTCTACGAAACGTGTCGTAGGTTCTGACCCTCCAATCACATCTGATATGAGATGCAAAGGATCTGTCACCGCGGGATACGATCAAGGAAAGCAAGGACTCACATGTATTGTAAAATTCTGACTTCGATAGTTTTAATGGTATAGTCAAACGTGCCGAGTTCAATGGCACTCCTGCTCGCTATGAAAGATTGTGCTCAGAGACTAGAATCATGATCTGACGGACAACTAACCTTTGGATGGATTCGATTGATTTCCCTCAGCCTGACACCGCAAAGCGCTGCGATCTTGTCTATGTTTTGGTCTCGTAGAAATAACTGGAATTGGTCGTAATCATCCGTCAAAGCCTCCAGTCCCCCATAGAACCGTAACATCATAGGGGAAGGCATATCCATGACCATTTTTTCTCTAGACCACATAGTTTTTAGATCAACACCCTTTTGTATAGAGCAAGTTAACGTGTGAGAGAGGGAAAACGCCGTTAAGAACATACGTACTATAATGGAGGCGTATTTCTCAACCATCTGCTTCCCTACTCCGGCCAAGTTAGGGTGAACAGGATACTGCTTTTGCCAGTTCATAAAATTGACCAAAATGGTCGCGAACTGATTGCTGCGATTTAAGAATGGGGCCCAGTCATGAAGGATCTTCGATGGGGATATATAGTCGGCCAAGTTCGACGTTTCGATTCGATCGAAACATCCTAGCGAGAAGGGTTTGAGGGAAGATGAGGATATGGCAGTCGGAAGCGCCCGGATTGCATCAAGCTTTGTGATTGTGATGTTGATCCGACAGTCACGCAACCGCTTTGCGAAATTGGAGAGCTCGTTTTTGACATAAAAGAAGAGACATCCATAAACGTCAGCCTTGTCAAGTCCGCATTTCTCACCATGCGCAAATACGAGGGACATATCCCAGCCATCTAGCGGCTTATCACTATCGCGAAGGAGCCAATCTCCCCTTGGTGAGTATAGCAGACTTTTAATCAACTGGGTGAGGCGCCCTTGATTTTGACATACTTAGGTACCACTCACCGATTCGGTTCTTCAAAGTTGCTGATATCCAGTGAGAAAGGAGCGAGGATACCTGACGATCGATAATGTGTCAAGGACAAGCGATGGGCGGGCTCCAAGGTATTAAGGTATCTATCAGTGTAGTCTTGACGTTTTGGGCTACACATAATTTTTGTATAGGCATATTCGGCGGCACGTTGACCGTATCTCGATTGCAACATTTCCATCGTGAGATCGAGATCGTCGCGGGACAACCTAACGTTGAGCGAACCTTTTCCGTCGATGCTAATGGAAGATTCTTTGCTATAAGCCAGACCACCTATGGCGTTGAGGTTTCGAGAAAGGAAGTCTGACATTGTAGGGGTAAGCATGGATGAGTACATGAGGTGAAGGGCAAACTCTGCTGCCTCCTCAACATGTAGCTCTGGATTAAACAGAGCCCACAACACCACGATGTTGTGACCCACAACGAGAGGATGCAGATCGTTGAATAGAATATCACATCGATCATCATACTGTGCTGGAAGGGAGTTGACCGTTCTAATAAGGTTACGAAGATCGCCGGATGCTGAACAAGCCCCAGGGAACGTTGTCATCGCAAATAGACGTACGTATCTCGGTAATCCACTCACCAGCAAAGCAGATTTTGAGGTCGCCTATCGTGGCTGACGCGTGTTCGTTCTTCGGAAGATTGAGGCAATCAATGGCCGGAAGGTTTCCCCATAAGTAGGCAGCATATGGAAGACCAAAGTTGTCCCATATAAGAATATCTGGATCGCCATCCTCATGCATGAATACTGGACCTCTTCCTTGTTTAGTCCAAGCTGGAAGCCACGAGTTGCTGATTATACCCCCTTTGCAATGGGCACGGTGTGTGTTCCAGTGCTGCAGTTGGCAATCCTTTGAACAGTACTTATTTTGTTGTTGATGTTAGCCTAGCGGAGCAGGGACTTGAATCCACATACTTTGACAAGGTGGCACTGCAAGAAAGTCTTGAGGAACGAAGGGAGAGACTCATATAGTTCACTGACCTTCGAACATATTTTATTCCCGATTTTTCTGCACTGAGAGGGTGGGGTCGCGTCGGCAAGGACGTTCGCGCATAAAAGTTGAGAAAGAGACTGTCCACCTGGACCAGAACCAAGAGGAGGACCCATTTCGAAAAATATAGATGTGAAGAGGGTGGGGAGATGGGACAGCGAGTGCTGAGGGAGAAGAGAGAACCGAAGATATTTAATTGTTCGAGGTGCGTCGCCTCGTGAAAGGTGCGCTTCTCCAGAAGTTGAGTATGTGTAAGAAAGATCCGTTCACCACATGTACTAGAAAAACACGAGGTGTCCTCGCCACTCCACTAACTTTATTTTGGGAACTACCTGCTGTTGGAACCTTCAGAGAAGCTTGGACTTCCAATAGGCGCGCGAGCAGCCTGAAGCATTTTAGGAAGTCACATATCCAAAGTTACTTGGAAAGACCGGGTTAGAGGGTTACTGCGGTATCCGGGTAAATAACACGCCCGTATGTACTAGACTTCGAGACTTCAGATAACGTGTACCTCGATTGACCTTTCTTCTCTGGTCAGAGACTGGCTATACCGTCACACGGTCATATCGAGTTTCTGTCAAAAAATCTGAGAGCCTGAGTGAGCATAAAAACTAGATGGCGGATGGAGAATCAATATCCGTAATAAAAAAGCCAGGCGCACCGAACAACAATATTTGACGTCAAATGACTCAGTAGGTAGCTTCGGAGTTTGACCTTGAAAGTTTGACGCAGACGTTTTGTTAACGTTACACTAGGATGGCTTGCCAATTTCAACTCAATGACAAATACTGAGGCATGAGGTTTCGGGTCGAACTGGCCCTATCATCGTAACTATACATTATACCGAGGGGATCTTACCAGTCGCATTGAAAAAAATAAAAATAACTCAACTCACTATCGGCCCTCGAGCCAACCCTTCATAACTTCAAATCTGGTGGGAATGTACAATGCAGGACTGATCAGAGAGTATATTGAAGAGTTAAACAGGCGATTTTTGAGTTAGATTATCCTTGAAACACCGTTGTTCTGTCCCCACCGTCAACGGCATTCGCCAATTCTTTATTCAGGAGTTTCGTTGTGCTGGTGATTGGCAGAGAGTTTCGCCCGCTGCACTTTGTGTCGCCAATGGCCTTTGATCTTGACATGAGAAGTCTTGTGGTAGTATACTCGCAGACCAAGAACGACCGTGGTTTCCATCTCAGGATGGAGAAAGTCTGGTAGCGCCACGAATTCATCGTCACTGGAGTAATACGAGATATCCTCGGCCTCATTCTCTGCCCTACTGTCACCGATATCTGGGTTGTCACCAGAAGCAGATGTAGAATTGACAGGCTCTCCATCTTGCCCGGACCTTCCCTCAAGAGGAAAACTTGAGATGGTCCTTTCTTCGTCATCATTATCCGGCTCGAATGGATTCTTTCCGACAAGTGTATCAAGAGATGTACATAAATACTTTTTAGCCGTTCTGGAGATACCACATTAGCGAGGATATCAAGAAAGAGATGTAATCTTCGACAGACGTTTTCTCGAAATCGAGAATATCTTGATAGGAATTACAAATGTCAGTTACTTGTATGAGAACTGGAGTGGTCAGCGGTCACATACTCGATGCAATCAATTGGCTCCTCATTTTTACTGCATAATCGCGAAATAAAATACGGTTCTAGTCAGGCAACGGATACATTAACATTGTGTCCCATCAAACATGATTCAGCGAGTACTTACTGCGGTTGAATTTGGAACATGATTGTACGTGGCATCATTTTTACCGTGGGTGGACGCTGAGATATCGTCTTCCCCATGGACGGAATCATCCTCACTTGCCAACTGGCCCGGGAAATATTGGTAATACGACGGAGTCTGGTTATCTAAGCGAACCTTGGATAATCGGAGTTCGACATAGATAAGGGTGAAGGACAATGAAGCTTACATGTACGATGTACTCTCCAGCCTGGAGAAGCTCGAATTCCGCATTGACACTGCGTTGATTCTGAACCGTTGACACGGATGACGCAGCTAAAGGATGCTTGTCCCCACATTTGAAAACCAAGAAGTCAAAAGTCCACACTGCACGACTCGCTAGCTGCCTGAAGTATCGATCATCAAGTTTTGAGAGAACTATTATGACAGGGGATGCCTTTTCGAGAGATATAGTGACTATTGTAGCATTAATAGAATTTTCCCCATGAGATTGTTGAGAGTACAACATACAAGACACATCGCCATAGCTCCATTCCAAGAGAGGGCGGGGTGTGACTTTCAACCACTGTGAAGACATGATCCAAGAAGAGTCAAATAACAAAGTCCTGTCGATTGTCTCCCAGTTCTCCAGGAAGTCATTATCTGTACAGTTGTTAGGTAAATTAGAGAATCATTGGCGAGGTTGGTTTCAGCTTAGTGCTTACACTCCATCACAAATTGACCATCTTTCCCAAAAGAATGATTCAACGCCTTGAGGGCAGGAAGCCATTTAGTGTCCCATTCCTTCGATCCATCTGACCAGGGTCCTTCCCACTCTGTACCTCCCCAAGGGTTCCGTAGGACAATAAAACGCTTGTCTTCGAACTGCAGTGCTCGAAGAATCGAATATGCATGTCCTCCGATGAGACCGTTGACCCTTGCCTTCAGAGAGCCGAATGAACACGCAAATAGCCTGTCTTTGTGCGCATTGAGCAGCTCATTGCACCAAAAGTCGTCTGGAGATAGAATATCCTGATGCAGTGTTAGCTTGAAGTACCATATGCAGTCATCGTTTCATCAGACCTTGGTTGAGATCAGAGTTGTAACACCGCTGTTATTTGAACTTGTGAGACTGTTTACGGAGAGTCGAAAAGTGACCGTACCCTGTTAAATCTTCGATCGCCTCACCAGCATACCCACTATCCAGAACGGCATAATTTCCGTGCAATTTGGCGTAAGCTTTCTCAATCAATGGCACCCAGGTCTCCTCCGGGTCATCAGGTTTGATCCGGTTGGATTTTGCAAAATATAGATTTTTTTCGTGTTTTCTCGCAGTATTGTTATAGTTTTCCCTGATGCCGTGATAAAGCCTCTGCTCGTCATGAGAAAGCTCCTCGAACTTGGGAATGGATGTGTAGAGGAAACTTCGTGATATGTATGGATTGTAATGATCTCGTGTGGGCAAAAAATACATACTCATCGATGATGACAATCACCCATTTGGCATCGCGGAAGAATACAAAGCCATAGACTCCAATCTCCTCGTTACGCTGCGAGATGTCAACTAATTTGTTCAGCGCACTGTATGTTTCAAGGTACTTACTGCGACACAAAACTTTTCCTCAGGGTTTTTGGTAGTGGACATCGTTGCCAATGCTGATAAAAACCAACAGTCACCCAATTCGCCTTGGACAATATCGCTGGGATTGGCACCATCAACCCAGAAACGCGGGTTCTTGAAAAGCTGGGTCACTCGCTGAGGATCGGAAGGCTTCTCAGCAAGTTCACGCAAACACAGGGCTCGGTCCTTTTCAAGGTCAAATTCAATGTCCCTAACCAATCGACAGTTTTTTCAGTTGAGAAGTCCCTTTAGAGATCAATAAACAGACCTAAATTTCCTGTTTCTTGCTCGGCAGTCTGCAGCAATCTTTTCGACTCGGTCTCTGCACTCTGTTACGACGTTCTTGTGTTCTTCAGATACAAGTACTCCGCCCTGAGTTAGCTCTGGATGGTGGATGGCTTCTTTATTGGATGACTTGCGACCTTTGCCTGCCTTGTGATATTTTTTCGCCATCTTGCAGGTTCGACTGGTGAGGGGGAGAGACAAGGGCTATCAGCCGCTAGCGTTAGAGCTAACGCTTTAATAAGCTTCATCATTCTGATATTCTGATAGAACCTGTGACACGCACAGAATTCGGTACTTTTGAAATTCAAGCGCTGAGAAACTTGGCTATCAATGGATTTGTCCGTGTGCGAAAGAATCAGGTAAAAACTTCTTCTGCCTGCGTTGAGGAACTAATGAGGACAGCGTCATAAAGACGGTATCATTACTCTAACCAAAACATGATACGAGAGAACGGGTCAGGAGTCAAACGCCTGATGATGCAATTCATTGAATTGATCGCTGGTGGAGTAAGGAAACAGAGGGCAGTGAAAATTACATTCTGTCCGTCGGCGTCAGATCTGGCTTTTGTTTCCGGGTTTGCACGGTCATCGTAGATTCTTCTTACAAGACACGTCTAGGAAGAAATCATCACAGATCATTGTAAGCTTCGCCTCCCGCTGCCTTGTCAATCAGGATCGCTTCATCAAGACCTGCAAAGAGGCAAAGGTCAAGGGTGTAACATGAAACAATTTCTATCTCTAGCTTACCCATAACTTCGAAAAACTGTTTTGGGCCCATGCCCTTCACAGCCGGCACATCAGAGCCCATAGTCTTCAATGACTGAAGGGCCGCACGGATCCCATGAAGAGCCGGATATGCAGTGATCGAAGGGAAGACTCAAGTCAGGGATCAGTTGACAAAAGAGGTTTATGTAGAAGAATAACAAACTCACTGACGATCTTGACACCCAGAGCGTTGGCGTCATCAACAGTAAAATCCGGGGTTGACCCACCATGTACCACATTTAGGAGGACCTAACCATCCTTAGACTTGGTGTATGGCGAAAAAACGTGTTACGCACAGGCGTAGGGGAAAGCTCTTTGATGGTTCGCGCCAGTTCCTCACGACTTCTGACGCCTTCAAGAAAGGCAACTTTCGAGAATAGACTCAGGCGCCTGCCTAACAATAATCCATCTTTCGACATACCGTCAGCCCCCGCTTCGACCGCTAGTTTCAAACGCTTCAGTGCCTCGTTCATACCGAGACTTTGTGCGGCATCCGTTCTGGCGATAAGCACAATGTCACAATCCGGAAGTCTCTCGCGAGCTCCGACTGCGGCACGAATACGAGCAATGAACTCGGAAACGGAAACGAGCTGTTTGCCGGAAAGGTGACCACAGCGTTTAGATTGAACCTGTGAAGATAGTGAGCTGAAGGATGGAAGTGTGGAGTAATCCTCACCTGGTCTTCGATATGTAGGCCTGCAACTCCCGCGCGTGCATAGGCAGTGACTGTCCTTGCGACCATAACAGGACCGCCGAATCTGGAGATAATTTTTCGTTCATTATACAATCGACCGTGTTGCAAGGGTGCAAGGTATTTCACCCTGTATCAGCGTCACTTATCAGAGGAGTTTCTGGAGATAGGCCAGCTATCATGGTCGCATTCTAGAGTGGGCATATGAAACGTAATCCGATGCTGAGTGTAGGTCAAGTGTCCGAACCTGAATGAAATCATTCTGTGTCGCAATTGCCAGGTCAGGTTGGCCATGCATCGAAGCTGTCGTGGCAGCGCCACTCATGTACAGAGTCTGAAAACCCGCCTCTAGAGCCAGGCGCGCCGATATCCCATCGTATACACCGGGTGCAACCTGATAGTGAGATACTTTCATTACGATGGGTTAATTTCGTAAAAAGCTCGAGATATGCGCACAATGATGCTGTCAGACTTGAGCTGTTGGCGGAGGCGAGTACTGGCTTTCATGGCCTGAAGGAAACTGCTAGCGAGTCTCCGCAAGCGGTAAAAACACACAAATGTAGATGAGGGAAATAAGGGATCTTGCAGGCAGCAATGCCGAAGATCCCATTGGTCGGTCTCAAATAATTCACAAGGTGTGTGGGTCGACAATGTCAACGTTCTTGCAATACACAGATTTGTATTGGCTGCAAGACGAGACAAATGGCCCATAGAAAGTTGTGAGGCACAAGGTCGAGGACATGCTGAATCAGGTTATACCAACCACACTCTTCGCAACAGCAATAGAAGACCTAACTGATCACGAACTCTAGGATAGTACAAGAGAGGGCGATGCATAATATTTGTGTCTGCATGAACATACGGCATATAGTATCAGTATGCGATATGTAGGGTCGTTGTCGGATGGGACGTCAACAGGATATCGAAACAGGTAAAACCCTTTACGCCTCGGTGGTCTGCTTAACCCTCTTTTTGGCCACTGTGTTCTCCCTGGAGTAATAGAGAAACATTAGCGGCTGGAGGATAATCAAGGAAAAACTACACACCTAAAGCCGTTCTTGAACCGCCTCGACACATCCTTCAAGTAGCGCATCCTGCCAGTTCCAGTGGTCTTTCTGCGCTTAGCCTTCTGGCCCCACTCGTACGATCTCAGCTTAGCAGAGGGGTATCCACATTGCGCGCAGGCTAGATAGAATCAGCATCCCATCCGCATGGATTCAATAATTATTGAGCGTACTCTTGTGTTGCTTGTGGAAAGCACGGTTACCGCAACGACGGCAGAGCGTGTGCGACTTGGTGTGTCTCTTACCGAAGGACGAGGTACCTAGGTGCGAAAACGAGATAAATCCCCAAGCTCAGGACGTCAGACGATTAACGAAAATTTCGAGCGAACCTTTTGTCTAGAAACAGAGAAACGGACAGAGTCAGTCTCTGACAGCCCAGAAGTAACATCGAAACGCCATGCAAAACGCATAACCACATCCCTCGAGACCATAAATCCCAAAGCCCCATCCCATCCCATCAAACCTCATCCGATTCCACCCAAGTCAATCCATCCAATCCACCCCTCTCTACGCACCCAACTCATCCCATACGGTCTCGAGGGCCTCAGTATAGCGTTGTGGAGCGGCATGGACTCACCATCTCGTCGTTTTCTTGAGGATTTTGGTGTCGGTATCGGGTGGGGGTAGATTTTGGGCAGTGTCTGTTGGTGTGTGTGTGCCGTTAGTGTGGGAATTCGGCCGGATTTGGTAATGTCAGGCCGGGGGGATCAAACCGATCAAAGCTAACAGTCTCAACATCCAGATCTCTCGAACCTCGTTCTCGACGCGGAAAATTCCAATGAATTCAGAATATACGACAAAGTCTATATGTACGTAGTGAGTCGCGGAGGCTTAGTTGTCAGACCACTCTTGTGCACAATCAGAGGGGATCCATATCAAAGACGACATCACCCCAGTTCGGCGCATCTGGAGTTTGACAGTGCACATACCGCTTAGTCGCAAGAGTGTACTCGATACTTCCAACGACAAAATCCATCAGCATCCCAATGTACCTGGCAACCTTGGCATCTTCTTTTTCCCCAAACGACGGCAACATTTCGATTTCATGCTCCAAGTCTGCAAGGATTTCACAGAACTTCTGGCAGGTGTAGTCAATCGCACCCTGACGGTCCTTCTTGCGCAGGCCGGTAATGGGATCTTCAAGGGCAATAGTGATGTAATTATGGTATGCGCCATCTGTGAGGACTTCTTTGGTGTATGAATAGATGTCCTGGGAGATGACTACCAGTCAGGAACTATGAGGGAGAAACTCGGGAAATGAGACTGACATTTCCGATGCAAGTAAGGTCAAGGGTCTGACTGTCTATCTTGACAATGCCAGGGTGCGTCAGAACTTCATGGGCAATGTCTAATTTGTAAATCGAGCGTCCCACGTCATACATTGGGCGAACACCGGACGAGTCCCTTCGAGTCTTCATATACGTCTCCAGGGTAGTAATAGCTTGGCCTTCCACACAACTAAAGGCTTCTGCCACCATGCCATCTGCAAGGAGATTCAACTGTCTGATTAGACAAGGCCGGTAGGGATCCTTAATAGCGTTTAACATTTCATTGATGTAACTGGATCAAAGGATGCGTCAGCTGAAGACCATGACTTCATACTTGGGGTCACGCAACTATTTGATCATCGAAGCGAATCCTTCAGTCTCTCCGAGTGTTTGTTGGAACACTTGCTTGAAAATGTCTGCCCAGTGCTGGGCTTGAGCCGGGGAGATAGGCGCATCACTGTATACATGCGCCATTAGCCATCACCTATTTGTTGACTTGACACTCTAAGTTTTCCTAATACTCACGTTGCTATCTCTATAAGTAAGGAAAATATAATGTACTTAATGCCGGCCTTGATGTCCTCTGGAGTGGCGTCTGGGTAAAGTTTGCAAGTGAC
>JABAJX010019974.1:6035-16636 GCA_018221735.1 Termitomyces sp. K1Aa | reverse complement strand
TAGGCAGAACAAGCCCAGAACAAGAGGTACTTATTGGGCATTTCTGTGAGTAAAATTCTGTCAATGGACAACAGGTTTGGGATCTAAAACAATAAGACGAATGACACTGACAGCATGATCAACTGATTTTCAGTTGTGACGATTGTTTTTCTCTTCCTCTCTGCCATCTTTGTAATTCCAGCCTGTATCATTCCGTCTCTGTTTGCCATATCGGAAACACTGAGTCATAGAGTCCCTTCTTAATCTTACAACTGCGCCAATCATTGCTATAGCTATTCTTTGGGAAGCACAATGTATCGGTGCGACTCGGATACGAGGCGTAATTATACATATGTATCTGTCCACCGAGGCGTATTAGGCCCCGGGAAGCTCCCGCCAGACCTTGTCTGCTATATAGGGAATTTGAGGGGAAATTTTTGCAAAATCTAGGTCCGAACTTTGGGGATTTGAGGCCTTTTGGAGGCAGTCTTAGTCTGTCATATTGGGGATCTGAGGCCTAGATGGGCAAAAATTTTGCAAATCTGAAGAAGAATTTGGATCTTTTGAACAAGTTTTGAAGCACTGGAAATGCCATTCAAGAGCATTCCAGCCTTTACTTGAGGAGTCTGAAGACTGACAGTTTTAGACATAAATTTACATATAGAAGTGATGCAGATACGGACACCATGACAGGCCCCGAGTTTGCGTGTACCATCAATGGGAAGAAGTTCCATCTCCATATGCATGCCCCCGTCAAAAATGTTATTTTTAACCTTGGGCTCCATGCCCTTATTGGCAATGGTGTTCTTCGCAGGTCTCTGGCACCTCTTGCAGCGACACGGTGGAATACTTTGCATTGTTCTAAGCTGAAACCCATTCTTGCCAAGGCACCTATTCTTAAAATCCGAATTCCAGGTAAAAAGACATCTGAGTAACTTAGTCTATTCTGTATCTAGATGTACTGTTTTGTCAATCTACGTAGCTCAGCATATAAAAGTCATGCTCTGGCACGAAGGGGGAAAAATGGAAATTAAGGAGACTTTCCTTTTTTGGGTATATGTTGTCCGGTATAGGGGATTTGAGGCCTTCAGGATTGGGGATTTGAGGCCAAATTTTGGGAAAATTCCGGACAAGGTTTGGCGGGAGCTTCCCGGGGCCTGGCGTATTCCTGTAATATATCCTTAGCTATTATTGTATAGCGGAAGTAAGTAATAGCAGAAATGTAACAATGTAACAGGAAGATCTTCGGACTCCTCACGATCAAGGTGATGATCAAACTTACCGTCAACTACATACTCCACGGCCATGGAGGGCGCCGTATGGCGATGCGAAGAAGTCAATTTTTTCGCCTCGAATTGTATAATTTGAGCTGTGTCTCCGATGAAGCGCCGACATTGACACGGCTACAGGGCCGCCATTAGGATGAGGAAAACGGTAGGATATGAAAGACCATAAGTAATGCTCCAAGATGATTACGATGGAATCTGAATGAAAAGAAGAGTAGAGTATCTGAGGCCTGACCAAAGGTACTCACTGATCAGACTCGACGTTACGTATAGTCAAGGCGCGAACAAGAAGAACGGAAAAAAGAACAACCGGGATTGTTTTCAGGTGTTATTATGTCGTTCTCTATATAAATGAAGTTGTTCTTTGAATCGGGGTCGAGATACATTGAGCTTGCGTTGAGCATTTGCTCTTTCATCATACGTAAAAAACGTTAACTCTATAAGGAGATCATTGGACACGTGGTGATCTGATTAGCAACCAGGTTGCTCAGCGTTTCCTTCGCGCTACACGGTGGCACTCTCCCAGGTGTATGGTGACAAGAAGGAATACACAGCACTTCAGCAGTAAGTCATTTCTGTCGAAAAAAAATAACAAGCCTTGGTTGTGATCACATTTTACTACTTAGGGGGTGATACAGAGCCTTGATACAGCCATATGATTAATCGATTTTCAATCGTGACAATTGTTCTTTTCTTCTTCTCTGCCATCTTCGTAATCCGGTCTATATCATTCCCAATATGGCTACCATATCTGGGACGCCGTCGAGTCCCTCTTGATCTTACAACTGCGCCAATCATCGCTATAGCTATCCTTTGGGCAGCACAATGTATCGGCGCTACTCAGATACGAAATGGGATTGTTGGAACAGGTGAGTCTGGACTACTGTTGCGGGCTAGGATATGAGGCTCTAATACACGACAGATGACATAAAACCATATAACATTTTGATTCTCTTCATCACTCTGGCATACATGGCGATTACCTTGGACATTACAGGCGTCCTCGAAGCTGCCGCCTTCTGGGTCAGCAACAAGGGGGGCTCCAACACTCGTAAACTGTTCTTCTATTTCTATGTCATGCTTACTCTCATTAGCTTGGTGTTGGGGAACGATCCCGTGATTCTTTCTGGAACGGCTTTCCTTGTGTATTACACAAATGCTGCCGGCCTCAAACCATTAGCTTGGCTAATGTCAGAATTTGCCGCGGCTAATACATCAAGTATGGTCCTGTTCGTTGGCAATCCCACCAATGTCGTCATTTGCGAGGGTTTCCTCGTCAACAACGTCGCATTTACTGCGTACACAATCCTCCCCTTTCTCGCATGTTCAGTGTCATGTTTCGTCGCATTGTTCGTCCAATTCCGTGACGAGCAATACCTCCCCCGCAAGATCCCTCAAACCGAAGAACGCAACCCTCTTGCTGCCCTCCATGACCCCATTGGTGCATGGGTCGGGAGCTTCATCCTTGGGAGCTGTCTCGTCGTCATCATCATTGTCAGTTTCTTCAAAGTCGATGTTTGGAAGATCAGCTTGCCTTTCGCCGGCGTGAAATTCATATTTGACCTTGCTTGGGACCATTACCGCTTCACGCGAAATTCTCGTCATGCCAACGATCAGCCATATTCAACTGATAGCACTTCAGTTGGAACACCCGATAACAAAACCCGTCCCACATCTCCTGCAGAACCTGAAACCAAAATCGATATCCCAACCAGTCCCATATCTCCCGCAGAACCTGATCACAAACCCGATGACAATCGGCATACTGATGATCAATCAGGTTCAACTGATACCACTTTAGTTGGAACACCTGATGACAAGACCCCTCCTACATCTCCCACAGAACCTGAAACCAAAATCAGTATCGCAAATAGTCATATATCTCCCACAGAACCTGGATACAAAACTGATAACAAAACTACTTCCACATCTCCCATAAATCCTAAAACCAAAATTGACATCGCAAATAGCCCTACATCTCTCACAGAACCTGGATACAAAACTGATAACAAAACTACTTCCATATCTCCCATAAATCCTGAACCTAGGTTATTCTATCCACTGCAACAATACTTCAAATCGACATGGGATGCGTTTGCAAAACACTTTCCCACAGTGGCCACGGCTATCCCTCGACTACCTTTTGCCCTCATTCCGTTTGCGTTCTCCCAGTTCATCCTTATTGAAGGTCTTTCACACCAGGGATGGATTGAAGTCTTTGCCGATTGGCTCGTCAAAGCAACTCATGGCGGCCAGATGCATTCTACTATATGGCTCATCGGTGTGCTGGGTGTCCTTCTCTGTAATATTGCAGGTACCAATATAGGCGCTACAATCCTCTTAACAAAGGTCGTCCGCGCAGCGCCCAACTTTCCTCGAAACAGTGTGCGTGCAGCTGCTATAGCTTTGGCCGTCGCAAGTAACATCGGTGCCGTAAGCTTCGTATTCTCCGCGAGCTTGGCAGGCCTTCTATGGCACAATATACTGCAACAGAAAAACACGGAACAAATCAGTCAGTGGAGATTTGCGCGTTGGAACTTGTTGCCCTTAGTCATTATGACATCATGTGGACTAGCAATTGTTTCTGCAGAGATGGCCCTGCTATATCGGTGATACGGATTGCAGGAAAGAGAAAGTGATCATACCTTGGAATTGTTATATTTGTCTTCGATCTTCTATGCCGTGGCTTCAGAGTTCTGTTTTTTTAATTTTGTTTTGACCCACACCATTTGGGATGTGGAGTATGTACCCGTTGGCACAGTTGCAACCCTCGCCAACTTATTCCTATGTATATATGCTAGATCTACAATGATGTAACGTCTGTCACGATAACTTGGTTTAGTCACGCCACTGCCAGCGGACGACCATACGCGCGACAATCCACGCGAGCAGTATTGATTTTTTCTCTTGCCTCGCAAGCTATTTGCAAAAATGTCTACAAAATTGGACGACCCTCGTGACTCATCTTTGGAAACTCCGGAAATTCTTCCGTATACTTGGTATCGGGAAAATGCTGCTGGTGAGTTGTATCGGCCTCAAAAGTTCATGGCATTTATCTATCACGTCTAGACGCCATGAACTCTACGGGAATGTTTTTGTCTGGTCTAATCGTTGTCACACGTAACAGGTATATCCTTGCCACCTCGTCTCAAATCGTGTACTTGGTGACGTATGTGTAACAGATATTTAGCATGGGGTTCAGTTGTGTTCGCAGTGTCCGCGATGATCAATTCGCATCCACTTCGTGCAAAGGAGGCTGGTTTCCAAGGATGGTCTACAGTCTTGTGAGTACTATATCATCCCACGTAACTCGATAACCGCAGCCAATGATCTGTGTTCCTTGTGCAGGCTCTGTCTTTCTGCTCTCTTCGCATCGTACTTCCCTCTCTTTGTCATTACGAATCCTGTGACACAAAAGTAATAAGACGACAATGCGATGTGTACTCTCAGGAAAGCGCCGGCACAATGTTTAACTTCGACTCGGACCCACTCCCGATACCGACATGGCACTCATGCAATGTTCCTGCGTCTCCGTCAATTAATCTAAGCGTTATCAAACTGCTGCATCTTTATCCCCCGACCATACAGGGAAATGAATCCTGCTGATTGGTTGTGGGATTGATAAGAGGCTCTGGCTGTGTCACATATACTTCCTTGTGTGTTGCCTACTTATATGCTTACGAGAGTGTCCAGCGTGACACAGAGGAACGAAGAATACACCCGCAAACATCTTGAAAACATACGATGCAACGCATTTTCCTAACTTCAACTTTACGGTTGGTCGACCGCGTGTAAGAAGCAAGGGGTCCGTGATGCAAAATGACCACCTCAAATCTAACTGTTGCTCACATGGTCATCTATCCCCGCTTCTTCTTCTTCTTCTCAACTTTAACTCCAAGCTGTGCGCTAGTTGTACGTTAAGATGAACTCATCCCCGAGCTCCTCCCTAACTCTCCCGCTGTTCGCTTATTTCACAGTATGATGTCGCAGCTTGTTTCAGCATCGTATCCTCCCGTCCTCGAATTGCGCCCTTCGACAACTATATCTGGCCTTGCGCCTGAATCATATACGATTATCGCGGTTGCAGGCGCCCGTATCTATCATGCCCAGCTTGCAACTAAGGCTCCTGAATGGTGTTACTCGCGAATGAGAGGTACACTCGTCTTCGGGAAGGACTGCGAGCCCAGCGAGCACTCTGAATACAGTCCTCTAGGACCCATCGAGGCTGGTCATCATTGGTTTCGTCTCCTAGATCCGACATCGGGAAAGCCCATCTGGATGTTCAAGATCCCTACTGGTTTTGTTTATGAGATAGACAGGCCCTTTTTCCATGCGTTTCAAGGCAAGGTGAGGAACGACCTTCCTCCATCGGAGGAGATGATTTGATGGGGTCTTCAGAGCCGCCGATTTGGTTTCTTATTCGAAGACGACGATGAAGCTAGTACCCTGGCGAAGAAAGTGATTGCTCAAACGTGCCCTCCTCGTGCGTCCCACGTCACATTGGATACCAGTGATAGTGCACTAATTCAATTTTCAAATCCTTCCGTCTCCAGGACCACCCAAGAATCGCTCTCTAAGTTTTGCTTTCAGAAGCAAGTCGCCTTCGGACAGTGGTCGGCCACCAATACGGCCATCGATGGTTTCTCTCCCTGCGACAAACTCTTTTGTACATGTCGCTCATGTCGGTCTCAATAAAGACGGAATCATCGAGGCTACCGCCGGAATCGACCCTTCATGGAGGGCTATACTTGAGGGTTATGGTCACCACGGTTTTGATGAGACGATCAAGGTGCCGGAAAGGAAGATTTCTTTTGCAGACGGATTTTGGCGCCGCGAACGGGAAGGAAGCCACTCGAGGGCGGCTAGCACGACCGAACTAGAGGGGTATCACGGCAGTGAGGTTGATATTTGATACCCGTCTGCTGAATCTGACCGGAGATTATAGTTGTATCCCAGGAGAAGATTCGACGCCGAATGCCCTCACCGAGTTTTACTATATTCTGAGCCGTTTCTCACATCTTCCAGATCTGATTTTATGATGTTCTGTGTGCTGCCCTGGGTTTTATGCACTATGGATTTTTTCGTCATGACCTCCCTGGTGTCTGCACTACGGATATGACCATTGACCTCATCTACTTCCTACCTACTCTTGCATATGGGCGCTTTTAGGCATGAATCGCTTGATAGATACCCTAATTTAGTAAAGTTTTTATTACTTGAGAGATCAGATGCATTCCACGGACAAGACAGCAACCTTGACCCCCAATGAGTTCCAGTCATAGTTAATGTAGCTTTGCCTTGTATTTCCCGAATAACATATGTAGTCCATATCCATTTTTTCTCGCTGTCCTACTGATGAATATACATAGATCAATGTCCGTTACAAAGGCTTTATACTAGAACGTTCAACCTCCATGGTTCAATACAATTTAGCAGGCACTTTGACTATTTAGTGAACAATCTCCTCAAGATCCGTTTTAAAAAACCTGATACCGCCTTCCTGGCAGATGTACGCCGCCCTCGCTGTCGCACCAGCTGGTCTCGGTAATCCATCGCCTCTAACAACGACCACGTAATATCCTCTAGAGCGATCAAATCGCCACATGCAGCCGGGGACTCGGCATGCTGGGTGCATGGAGAATATGGTGAACTCCTCAACCCTAAGGGCTGTTGAAAGTCGAAGTCGAGCACAGGGGTAGATGAAAATAGCGATGGAAGGTATGGTGTGGCGACCGTATACTTCATTTTTTTATCTTTGTTGGCGTCCAAGGTAAGGGAGCCTACGTCGCACCCTGAGTCGTGTAACTCTGACTCTGACATCGATGTATTGCGTGTGCGCCCGCAAGCCCAAATAGATGCAGAAGAGGGCAATGCTTGTGGGATGCTTCCACTGTCTGAGTCGCTGTTATGTATACCTGGGGGTTGATGTAGCTCCCATGCTCCCATGACGGAGAGGGGTAACGACGAGCTGGGCTCTAAGATATCATCCGATTCGAAAGAAGCTTTATGAGCTGTCCCTGGAAGTCCAGGGAAGGAATCATCCTGTGAATATAAAGTCGCGGGTATTGATTTCACACCCTGTACGACATCGTGGTCCGTCATTGGAGAGAATGTCTCTTCGTGAAGCCGTGAAGTTGGCGGTTTGGGACACGGCGGGTACTTCAAATCCGCGATGTCTTCCCAAAGTCTACACAATGGGCTTAGGAACTCGTGCTCTTTTACGTCCGGCCAAGATAAACGGTCCTCGGGATTATACGACAGGAGCTATGACGTCTCCAAATTAGGCTCTTCAATGGAATGGAACAAAATGGACCAGCTTACACTGTGCAAGAAACTGTCCAGACCGTGATACCAGGTCATATTTTGTTCTCTGAGTCGATCGGACAGTGCTTCTAGTTCTCCGAAAGTCAGACTACGGTTACCGTCACTCCGTCTGCCATTCAGAGCGTGTTCAGGGCTTGTCAAATTTTGGAAAGGAACAGTCCCTGTGACCAATTCATACACGAGTATTCCAAGGCTCCACCAGTCAGAACGATGATCATAGATTACTTGTCCGTCTGCATTTCGTTCTTTCATCTCCGGGGCGGCATACAAGGGTGTGAAGGTGACAAGGTCGTTGCCTTCCAGTATTATCGGTCCATACTGACTTTCTTCAGAAGGCGGCCGATCGTGCCCGCCGGAAGCAAGAGGCATCTTCGAAGTAGCGCCAAAGTCTCCAATGACTACATGACCGGTGTGG
Organism: Termitomyces sp. K1Aa; assembly: GCA_018221735.1. Lineage (NCBI taxonomy): Eukaryota > Fungi > Basidiomycota > Agaricomycetes > Agaricales > Lyophyllaceae > Termitomyces > Termitomyces sp. K1Aa. Next base: position 8,632 of record JABAJX010019974.1, on the reverse strand, counting down.
GAAAGCAAGATATTTGCAGGCTTGATGTCTTGGTGTATAAGACCCCGAGAGTGAAGAAAAGCCAGACCAAGAGATATCTCAGCGATCAAGAAGCGCACAGATTGAACAGTCTCTTCTAGTGGGCGTTTTGAAATGAAACAGTGATCAGATGCTATAGGCCAAGAGATTGAGGTAGACAACTCAGAGTGTTTATCAATTGCCAGTCTGAAACCGGACGCGATCTCGGGGTCGGATAATGTTGCAGGATGGTATTCCTGGAAAAGTGAATAAGTGAAACTCACCGGACAAGCATAATTGATACCATACATACCAGGACGAGACACTGTACATGTTCTTCATTCTCGAAAGTTTCTCGAAGCTCCTGGAGAAAACGAACACCCACACTATGTGCGTTTCGCAAGCCGGACCATTCGCGGATTAATCTAAGGGTGGAGACCTCTCGGATGACATCTCGTGCTTCTGCGTTGCGCAACATCTTGACTGCATAAAGGTTGCTGTCCATAGGTTCTGTCTGAGATACCAAGACAACTTCACCATGAGTACCGTTCCCAAGTATACCGATGATATTATATGAGCCGATAGCGCAAGGGGGAGTTTGACCTGATGTATCATTGCATGGACATTCCACTGACGAGGTGATAGAAGGAATACAAGGGACAGGTTCCCGAGAGATTGGAAATGACAAGCTAGAAAATACCTTATCAACAGATGTTAATGGTGCTGGTACTGGAAGGATGTCCACCGAGATCGATTGGGAGTCTGGAAATTCCTCTTGAAGTTTAGAGAGAGACCTCGACAGACTAATGACAGGTTCTGAGATGCATGCAGTGATATCTGCGAACGAAGGCGTTTCAGAGTAGAATGTCGTATCTTTGACGATCTCTTCGAAAGAACGATAGTGACATTGAGCCAGGGAAGTGAATATCACAGTGCACGGGAGGGAAACTGAGTCTTGAAGTGAAGGGACTAGCAAATCGTCTGACAAAAGCGTCCTCGTCTGAATTGTCCCGCTCAAGCTAGTACTAAGAGGTCGCAACTTGTTAGTTTTCGGCGAAGTCGACGGGTGGAGCCTGAGAGTGTTCATATGTCCTTTTAGCACTACAGAGTCCCAAGAGGTTTATTTAAACAATAACTGAAGGTCTAGAGATGAGCAAACACGGTGGTTCGAGTTGAAGTCAGCCAATTGTAGGATTTGCTTCAAATTGAAGGCACCTTGTGACTTGATCAATGATCAGTGTGACATGAAAGTGCGTTACACCACGAAAACAGGACTCCTTCGAAGTCCCCAAACAACAACGATTGTTCATCTCGCGAGAGGAATTGTTTGCAAATTTTTCAATTTTCATCTCTTCGCCAGAGGGAGTGAAGAGGAAGCTACAAAAGCAATAAAATTGAAGCAAGCACGATCACATGATTGACGTGAAGTTGGTGACGTCAGAACTAATGCTAATCAGAACGCGTGGCGCATTGTTTCAGGAGTCTATTGGAGGCCCGTGCGCACATCGACGTCAGAGACCTCTGAGGCCTATATAGAGATTGACGTCAGCTCTGAAAACCCAAAGTTTCATTCAGACACTACAGTACCTCATTCATGGCGTCTAGTGGTCTGTCTTTTATCTCCTCGTCGGAATTGTAATTTGTCAGCCTGACGTCTTTCTCAAGAACATGTTAAGAATCCAGACCGAGTGGCGGCGGGGTTGAGAGCTTCCATCAAGAACCCTAGAGTGTCAGATGAGGCGAAGGCTCACGCCACTGAACGGCTTCACGAGCTGGAGTCCAAACAGCACACCAGTGACCAATCTGGGGCCCACGAACATCATGTCCTAGGTGTGTCTGCATGCGGTCATTCAAGAAAAACTTGCTTATCTTTTCGTAGGAGGATATAAAGCCGCTTTGCGTAGTATGCACTTTTCCTACCTCGTAACGAGTTCCTTTTGCTCATCATATCGATTCAAGACCAAAATACTTCTGATGAAGCTAAAAAGCACGCCCAAGAGATATTGGACGCAGCTGGAATCCACGAGGATATCGATATCAACTCTGACGACCAGCAGCACAAGACTCGAGTCTTAGCTGGTTATAAGGCGGCCTTGCACAGTGAGCTCCGGTGATCAGTCCCGTCGTACTTATTGATATAATTGATCACAGACCCCAAAGTCTCCGAAGAGGCGAAGCAACACGCTCGCGATTACCTGAAGGATCACGAAACTTCGTCTTGATTAATTCCCATAACGCTGTGTTGATTGCGCCTGCAGTGCTTTCCGTGTAACACTTGAAACTAGTCTATCACTCCAATCTATATCGTATATCTGAGTTATCGAATGTCTCGCATTTGAAGCAGTCAGTAGTCTGATACGTACCCTCTAAGAGGGCTGATTATGTTAGTGCTACATACGTGTGCATGTGTGTATCCTCGTCGGTCAATGATATCACCATTTCCAAGAGCTCATTTCAATTTGGGTCGCGACTTGCGACTCGGTCCCGGCGGGCCCGCGGCACCTGAGCATCGGTTTCCACGTGGGATAAGATTGAATTGATTCTCACTGTGATTTTGTCCAATCGTCTTTATACAGCTGGATCGTGAGCCGGAGCCCACA